>CAUYQU010077257.1:0-83181 GCA_963574635.1 Cheracebus regulus
GGGACAGGGGCGGGGGGGGGGGGCAGGCAGGTGAGGGCACGGCGGGGGCTGGGAAGGGTTTAGCCACAGATGTGTTGTATTTTTTGAAAGTGCAATAATTTGGTATTTTGAAGACCTGGCGTGTGGCCAGGAACCCCCGGGAAGGTGGGGGCCAGGGTGCGGCACCGTGTGGCGTGGGGGGGTCTCAGTTTTCTAGCCAGCTACCTCGGTAACTCCAATTCAGGTTAACTTCCCTACGGAACAGCACAGATGTCCACAGATGTCCACAGCTGCCACCGCCGCCGCCACCACCACACCCTGGTCCTCGGGGGATGCGGGGCGGTCGCTTCCCAAGGGGCAGCGGGGACTCCAGCTGCCCTGGCTCTAGGTTTGGGTTGATTCCTCTCCCTTCTTTTTACTCTTGGGTTTTCCAACGGGTACGAGGCTGGCCCGGCACCCTGTCCCCCGGGAGCCTCGCTCTTCCAGCAGGACCAGACCAGGTGTGGCCTCCCTCCTGCCCCCAGGGGTTCCCAGCCCCTCACAGGCCCCACCCATGCCCTTGGCCTCAGGGTCCAACCAGGGGGGGCTTCGGGGGCTCTGCCTCCAGGAGCCTGCAGCTGGGCGTCCCCCTTGCCCCCCAGGAGACGGGGACAGGCGGGGCGCCGGCCTCACCTGGTTCTCCAACACCGCTCCTTGCGGTCTGTTTTGCTTTTGTCTTCCCCAGCCCAGAATTTTCCTTTGTATAAACAGAACTCCTAGTCAGGAAGCAATATCATTTCAGGTCTAAAGAAAGGGACGTGCATCTGGCCCAGAGCAGCTCAGTCTCGCTGCAGAGCCCGCAGCCCGCTGCGCAGCCTGGCCCCTCCCGCCCGCTTGGGCAGCTGAAGGCCGCTGTTTTCTAATATTTGTATTCTAATTTAATTGTTTTTAAAAAATGGAAATAAAAAAGGTCGAGGTGAAGCCACCCAGGCGTCCGCTTTTCTGTGCCCTGTGTCTCTTGTGTGCCTTGTAGTCGGGGGGGCAGGTGGGGAAAGGACAGAAACTCAGCCCTGGCCAGACGCAGAATTCAGGTCCCAAGATCATCCATGTCTCTCTAGGGTGGCCAAGAAAGATAGATGTTTTGCTTTTGTAAGTAAAAAAAAAAAAGGCCGGGCGCGGTGGCTCACACCTATAATCCCAGCAATTGAGGAGGCCGAGGTGGGCTCAGGTCTGGAGATCAAGACCATTATGGCCAACATGGTGAAACTCCACCTCTACTAAAAATACAAAAAAGTAGCCGGGCGTGGTGGTGGGCACGTGTAGTCCCAGCTACTAGGGAGGCCAAGGCAGGAGAACTGCTCAAACCAGGGAGTGGAGGTTGCAGTGAGCTGAGATCGAGCCACTGCACTCCAGCCTGGGCGACAGAATGAGACTCTGTCTCAAAAAAAAAGCCAGTGAGCACATGAAGAGCTATTAGGGATGTGAGTCAAATCCATGGTGAAACACCTGTCACCCCCACCAGGACCGCTAGCATCAAAGACAGCAGCAAGGGTCAGGGAGGGTAACATGGTGCAGCCCCTTGGAAAGAGTTGGGCCGTTGCTCAAAAGACTAAATGTGGAGTTAGCGTGGGACCTGCAGTGCCACCCCTAGGCATGTCCCCGAGGCATGTGAACACATCGGTCCAGATAGAAACATGTTCACAGGGCCAGGCTCGGTGACTCAAGCCTGTAATCCCAGCACTTTGGGAGGCCAAGGTGGCCGAATCATGAGATCAGGAGATCAAGGCCATCTGGCCATGGTGAAACCTGTCCCTACTGAAAATACAAAAAAATTAGCCGGGCGTGATGGTGCACACCTGTGGTCCCAGCTACTCAGGAGGCTGAGGCAGGGGAATAGCTTGAACTCGGTAGACGGAGGTTGCAGTGAGACAAGATCACACCACCGCACTCCAGCCTGAGCAACAGAGCAAGACTGTCTCAAAACAAAAAAGACGAGTGTTTACAGATGTGCAGAGCAGCCAGATGTGGAGGTGACCCGTGTCCATCAGCCTGGTGGTGTATCAGCGCAGAGTGGCAGCCTGGAAAGAAGCGAGGCCCTGACACAGGTCCGGGGGTGGACGCACCCTGAGGACGCCACGCACCAAAGGCCACTCGGAGTGTGATCCCATTTCTATGAAATGTCCAGGACGAGCCAATTGCAGACAGGAAGGGGATTCAGGGGGGCTGGAGGGTGGAGAAGGATGGGAAGTGATCACGAATGGATACGGGGCATCCTTTGGGCTGATAGAATGTTCCAGAATTAGTGATGGATGAATACTTTTTTGAAGAGTTTTTTTTTTTTTTTTTTAGATCAATTCTCTGTCACCCAGGCTGGAGTGCAGTGGCGCGATCTCGGCTCACTGCAACCTCCGCCTCCCGGGTTTAGGTGATCCTCCTGCCTCAGCCTCCTGAGTAGCTGGGATTCCAGGCATGAGCCACTACACCCGGCTAATTTTTGCATTTTCAGTAGAGACGAGGTTTCACCCTGTTGGCCAGGATGGTCCAGATCTCCTGACTTTGTGATCCACCCGCCTCAGCCTCCCAAAGTGCTCGGATTAAGGCAAGAGCCGCTGCGCCAAGCCCTCTCTAAAGCAGAGAGGTGAAGAAGCACCTACCCCCGGCTGGTGGTCCTGAGGGTGCTCCTCCTTCAGCGTCGCGGTGCTGTGGGACCTCCGAGCAGAGGCCTGTGTGCCCTGAGGGCCTAGGAGGCAGGGGGCTCGGGACACGGTCTGGCTGTAGAACCAATGACCCCCCCCCACCCTGCCCCAGCTCGCGTTGGGGACCTGGGCGCGAATCCTGGCTGCAGCAGGTTCATGGGTGGCGTCACACAGGTAGGGGGCTTTGACGTGGGGGCCGCACAGACCGAGTGGCCCTCAGACTCTGTGGTGTGGCCTTTGTGGTGCTTCCTGGCGAGGGCTGGGCCAGGCTTTGTTGACTTCCTGTGGCTACCAGGAAGGGCCCAATCCACAGAAGAGGAGCTGGGGCTCTGAGTGGACCCAGTGCCTGGCTCAGTGCAGCCACATCTGCCTCATTCATCCCTTGGGGCAGGCCTCATCCCCACCCTTGCTGGCCTGGACAGATTCCTTGGACACGGGCTGAGTCTGCTTGGAGAACAGGCGAGAGGAGGAGGCTCTCCCTCAGGGACCCCACCCAGAGGTAGTGGCTGCAGCTAGCTGAGACTTCCAGCTCCAGATCCTGGCTCATGGCCCAGGGGCCTGGCATGGGGCAGCACGCTGGGGTCCTCTGAGGCCCTAGCAGAGTCCGACGGCTCCCAGGTGAGGCTACCCTGCCTGGGGCCCTGGGAAATCCTGGAACCAGGGATGCCCAAGACCCAGCCCTGGATTCTGCTAACAACCTGCCCGGCCGGTTCTCCCTGCTACCCCTCTGGCCTTACCCCGTGCCAGCTGCCTGCCCACGCCAGGGGCTGTGGGTCACCCTCCCCGCAGGGGCCTCCGGGCCTGGGACCTCCTTGGATACTCAGCCCCCACCCCTCACGCTGGGTCACTGACGGACCCCAGAGAGATGGGCCTGGCTTCCAAGGCCGGCAGAAAGGGTCAGGGGCCTGGGGTTTCTCTCCTTGAGACCCAAGATCAAGTCACTCTGGGCCCAAAGGTGTGGTGTGGACGAGGGGCTCAACCCATCCAGTCTTTTCAGGGCCAAAAGAGGAAAAAGGGGACCCCCCCGCAAGCCCCCCATCCCTGCTCCCCACCCTCCCCCCAACAAAACACAGAACATCAAATGAGGCAACGGAGGCAGCAGCGGTCGTAACAGGCTGCGTTTAGTGGTTTTCTTATGTACAAGAAAAAGGAATTTTTTTCTGCTTTTTCATCTTTTGTGTTTTTGTTTGTATTTTTTTTAATTACTTTTAAAGCTTCTCCCTCCCCACTCCCAAAAAGTGCATTTTTATCAGTTTTTTTTTTTTTTTAAATCTCCCACACTTTATAAAGACTCTCGAATACAGTCTCTGGAATGTCTGTCTGTGCTCTGTACCCTGAAGGCGCCGTCCCGCCCCCCATTCACCAGGCCTGGCCCCCGCAAAGTCCAAGGCACCTCGATTCTGGGCCTGTGGTGGGGCGAGGGGTGGGACCTGGGCATCGGACCGCCGTCCACAGCCTCCAGGCAGCCTCGGCAAAGGATTGGGGGTCTCCCCGGCCCCTCCACCTCCTGGCCCCAGTCCCCCCCGCCCCCCTCCCCTTGTAAATCTATGTATTTAATGCAAGCTAGCCTGAACTCAGGTTGTAGCTCCTGGGGCCCCCCAGCCTCCGGGCCCCTGACCCGTTGTGTGCCAGCCACCCCCCACCCACCTCCAGGAAGGCTGCTTCAACTTAAATAACTTTTTAAAATAAAACTGCAAATATAAATATCTTTCTTTCTCAAAAAATAGGATTTTTGCTTTTTTTTGTTGGTTTTTTTTTTTCTCTGTTTTTCATTTCATTCTCTGTCTTGCCAGCTGCCTGGACTGTCCCCATTTGGGGAGGGGGGCGCCCTGCCACCCTTGCCTCAGTGCCACCAAGTGTGAGGTGACTGCTCCTGCCACAGCCCCAGGGTCTGAATTGTGCCAAGACCCCCTCCGCCACCTTCCCTGCAGTCCCCCACTTCCAGGGGAAGACCCCAAAAGAGGCTGGGGAACCCCCCTTGGAAGGAAGCAAAAAGACAGCTATGGACAAAAGGTGAGGACTTCATGACCACAATGGTGGGGGGTCTCCTGAGCGGACCACCCAAGGGGGGGGCAGACTTTGGTACTGCCCGCTCGAGACTGGCTCACCACAGGCCCACACCCGTGCCAGGCTGGACCTGGTCCGGCATTTTACATTCACTGGTTTATATATTTTTTTTTCATTTTTAAAAATTTTTTTGACTTTTTTTTTTTCTTAATCTCAAAAGGCGGGGTGGCGTCGGTCGGTGGGGCCGAGGCAGGAAACAGCAACAGCTATTAGCAAGGATGCTTTTCTCTCTCTTGGGCCCAGCAGGCTGACGGGGACGCTGCAGACGGGGGTCCAGCCCGGCCACCTCCCCGGCCCCCCGGGCGCCCCCGCCTGAAGCCCCCCGAAGCCTGGACCTCACTCCCGCTCTCTTGCACACACACACACACCCGTCCACGCAACTTCACCATGAGAATGGAAGCCACAATTTCGCATTTTTTTTTCTTTTTTTTTTTTGTACCAGGCAGTTAAAAAAAAAAAACACCCCAAAAAAAGAAAACACAAAATAAACCCCAAACAACCAAACAAAAAAGCTTTTAGCTGTGTCCTTTCTCATGGAGTCACATGACCCTCCTCAAATATCACTTTTTGTTTGTTTCCTGAAACGCGAGAATTCAGCAGGTATCTTTGGCAACACTTTATCACGACCTTAATTTAAAGAATAAAAATAAAATCGATCCACGTCTATATACAGTATGTGATTGCGCGGAGTCTGGGGAGGGCGGGGCGGGGCTGGGCTGGGGGGTCCCGGCTCTGGGCCCATGCAGAGGCTGTGGCCCCCAGGACGGGCGGGGGGTTAAGGCAAAGTGGGCGGGCAGGACAGGCGAAGCTGGGTGCGGAGCTGGGAACGAGGAGTTAGTGCAATCCCCAAGGAGGTCTGTGCGAGTGTCCCGGTGGGCAGCCGCCCTGGTTCCTGCGGGGGTCCCAGAGGGCTCCACCCCCAAGTCCGGTCGCCCCCACTGGCCAGGACGACAGCTGTGATTTTGGAGTTGGTTTTATTGCGAGGGGGTGCGTGGAGAGGGGAAGGTGGAAAGAGGGCTCACCCCTCAGGGGGCCGCTCCGGGAGCTGGAGCAGGGAGGCGGGGGTCCCTGGCCTGGGTGTTCAAGCCACCACAGATGGTTTTCTCTCCAGAACAGCTCGCCCTGTACCACTGGGGTGTGAATGCGGCCGGGGTGCCGTCACCCAGCCCCAGGGGAGAGGGGGGATCCTGAGACATTGGAGGGGGCTGATAGGCTTAAGGGGGGGGTGGGAGGGGAACCAAAACCATCCTGTAGAAACAATATGGAAATTGCCTTCTTAAAAAGCTTCCCTTTAAACATGAAAGAAAAAAGACAAGACGTGTGTGTCACAGAGAAGGGGGCATGGGGGGTGGGGGCAGGGAGACACCCCCCTGGGTTGGGCATTGACAAGGAAGAGTCAGTGCAGCAGAGCGTCTATTTTCGGGGTCCCATGCTAGGCATTGCATATGCAAAAGGGGTGAGGGCATCCTGGCATCTGGCGACGTTGTCTCCCCAACCCCGGCCCCTGTCCGTGGCCTGTGGCTCGGTCAACGCCGGGCCTTGTGGGAGCCAGAGGTTGGGGGAAGGCAGGTCCCAGGCCCCTGGATTACAGTCAGTGCCTTTGAGTAAAAATAGGGGTGCCTGGGGCGGGAATGGGGGGGCGGTGGTTCTAAGGCCCTGGAGGTGGGGGGCCCCTGTCACCCACCTCAACAGGGCAGGCGTGTCCAAGGTCCAGCTCCTTGGTGGCCATGCGGGAGAACTGGGGGACTGGGGGTGCGGGGCAGCGATCGGGGTACTCCGGCTGGAAGGCCCATCCCTGAGCTAGGGAGGAGGGAGAAGAGACCCCGAGGACAGAGATGGCCCTTTGTGTGTCTAGCGGGCGCTGAGACCTGTACACGTCAGAACCAAAAAACGGGACAGAAGGGGGGGCGGGGGACACAGCACAGACACCCCACAGTCCTGCCTTCGAGGCTGGCGTCCGGGGGTGCAGCACAAACACCTCGGGGCGCCTCCCAGGGCCCCTGCAATGGCTTCCTCCTGAACCCCCCTTCTCGATTTTTGGGGAACAGAAGTGGATTCTACGTTTGTGGTGGGTTTTTTTTTTTATTATTTTATACAAAAATAAATCGACTTTTAGGAATTTCTGCTCTCGCTCTCTCTCGCTCTCTCTCTCTCTCGCTTTTTTTTGTCTTTTCAACTTTTCATAGAAGTTGGTTGTAACTTGTAAACATGTTTTTAAATTAAGAATTAAGATAAAGTGTAGTACCCGTTCCATTACAAAGTGCCCAGACTTCTAATGTGGTTGGTTACCTTTTTTTTTTTCCTTCCTTTCATTTTGTAAAATCTTTTTTTTTTTTTTTTTTTTTCCTTTTTCTAGTTTGTTTTATTGCTTTTGTGACATTGGAATTTCGGGATTTTCTCTCTCTCTCCCCGTCCCTGCCATCACCAGACCCTGGGGTTCCTCTGATCATGACTCTGTTTACCCCACACTTCGCCTGCTCCTCTGAGGAAAAGTATATTATTTATATATATATATATAATCTATATATAAATTTTGTTTTTAAGGAGGAAAGAGAAAAAAAAAATCTAAAAAGTGCTTTAAAAACTTGGGAGAGGGGGCTCGGGGCAGAGGACCAAGACAGAAGTTTTGACTCTCCAAACATGGGGGTCTAGGTGGACCGGACAGGGTGGGGGGCGCCCTGAGGGGTGGTCCCTGGGGGTCCCGCCAGTTGTAAGTGCCGAGAAGGGAGGCGGCGGGAGCCCCCCCCAGGAGCCATCCTGGTGCCCCCCCGCGAACCCCAGTCCGGTCTCCTTTCTCCAGGCCTGGAAATAAATAGGTTTGTCTCTGGTGGCCAGGAGATGCAGGGGTGGGGGAGGGGGGCCGCAGGCAGGGTTGGAGGTGGGGAGGCCATTGGGGAGATGGAGAGGGAGACCCCTCCCTTAGTAAGTGCCCTGAGGAAGGAGGGTGCGGGTCGGGGGCGGGGGCCCATTTTAACGTCTGCTCACAGCAGACAGAAATCATTTAAGGTCTTGTCTGAAAGACTCATAGAAACCAGCGAGGGGAGGAAATTAAAAGCCCACCCCATCCTCCCCCAAGCTCCCCCCATCGACCCTCACCCCGGCCCAGGGCCTCAGATCGGCCCCGGGCCCCATGCCGGGTGCCCAGGGGGCTGTGTGGGGTCTCGGATTCCTTGTGTCCCACAAAAAACCCCAAACCGAGCCCCGAAACCCAGCGATGGGGTGGGGGTGGGGGTGGGGGGACCGGGAGCCAGGGAGGGCCGGGGCCCCTGTCGAGGGAGGAACAACGTCAGAAAAGAGGGAAATCTGAGAAAGCGCTACCCTAGATTCTGTGACGCGTCATATATATATATCTGTATATATATATAGATATAGATATCTGTATATAGATAGATTTTCTTTTTTTGTGTTTTTGGGGGGGTGGTGGGTGATTTTTCTCTCTCTCTCTGTCTCTCTCTCTCTCGGGTTTCTGTTTTCTCTTTTTGGTTTTTAGACGAGTCCGGCTGTGAAGTTACCGTCGGTGGCCGCCCCGGGCCCACCGCCGCTGTCACCTCCTCCGCCGGCGCCCGCTACATTCAACCGGCCCAAGCCTTCGGGGCTGGCCACGTCCTCGTCCTCGTCCTCGTCCTTAAAGTGCTTCTCCTGGCCGTTGCGCCGGGCGTCGGGGGAGCCGGGCGGGGCGGGGGCGCCGGGGGTGGCGGTGGCCCCCGGGCTGGGCTCGGGCCCCCCGCCCCGGACGCGGGGCTTGCGGCCGCGGCGCGAGGGGACGCCGTTGCAGCCGTCTTTCTTGAGGTGTCTGTGCAGGTGGTCGGAGCGGACGAAGGTCTTGCAGCAGCTGTCGCACTGGTAGGGGCGCAGGCCCGTGTGCACGCGCATGTGGTTCTTCAGGTCGTAGTTGTGGGCGAAGGCGGCACCGCACTGCTGGCACAGGTACGGCTTCTCGCCCGTGTGCTTCCGCATGTGCACCTTCAGCTTGTCCTGCCTGTGGACGGGGCACGGGGCGGGCATGGTCAGCGGGGCCGGGGAACCCTCCGATCCCCCGCCCGGGGACCCTCACGGACGCGGCAGGCCCCCCCCAGACCCACCCCTGAGGGACACGGATATGTGCCAGAGGCTCCAGCCTCCCCGACAGGCAGAGTCCCCCGACAGGGAGAGTCCCCCAGCAACGGAGGGGAGTCGGAGGACTTCGCATTCTGCGGGTCTTTGCATTCTGAAGTCGAGGCGACATCGCATTCTGAACATCTGAAGAGGGCCTGCGTGCTGTGTGGCCTTGGGAAAACGCTAACCCTCTCTGAACCCCGTCTCCTTTCCTTTTTCAACTTTTTTCTTTTTTTTTTTTTTAAAGACAGGGTTTCACCATGTTGCTCAGGCTGGTCTTGAGCTCCTGACCTCAGGTGATCCACCCGCCTTGGCCTCCAAAGTACTTGGATTACAGGCGTGAGCCACCACGCCCGGCCCCTTTTTCAACTTTTTAAGAGACAAGGTCTAGGCCAGGTGCCGCGGCTCAAGCCTGTAATCCCAGAGCTTTCAAAGGCCGAGGCAGGTAGATTACCTGAGGTCAGGAGTTTGGAACGGGCCTGGCCAAGATGGCAAATCCCCGACTCTTCTAAAAAACACAAAAAATGAGCCCGGCCTGGTCTAGTGTGCCTGTAGTCCCAGCTACTAGTGGGGCTGAGGCAGGAGAATCGCTTGAACCCGGGAGGCGGAGGCTGCAGTGAGCCGAGATCGCGCCCCTGCACTCCAGCCTGGGCGACAGAGCGAGACTGTCTCAAAAACAAAAACAAAAACAAAAAACAAAAATTAGCCAGGCGTGGTGGCGGACGCCTGTAATTCCAGCCACTAGGAAGGCTGAGGCAGGAGAATTGCTTGAACCTGGGAGGCGGAGGTTACAGCAATAAGAGCGAAACTCCGTCTAAAAAAAAAAAAAAAAAAATTGCCAGGCGTGGTGGCGCATGCCTGTAATCCCAGCTACGTGGGAGGTGGAGGTTGCAGTGAGCCGAGATCATGCCACTGCCCTCCGGCCTGGGTAACGGAATGAAACTGTCTCCAAAAAAAAGAGAAAGAGGCAGGCTCTGGCTGTGCTGGCCGGGCTGGAGGGCAGGGACGTGACCATGGCTCGCTGCAGCCTCGAACTCCTGGGCTCATCCTCCAGAGTAGCACATGCACCGCCACACCCTATTAAGCAGCTATTAAACAATATATACATATGTATGTAAGTTTTAGAGGATGGGGGTCGAGCTATGCTGCCCAGGCTAATCTCAAATCTCAAACTCCTGAGCTCAAGCGATGCTCCTGCCTCAGCCTCCCAAAGCTCTGGGATTACAGGTGTGAGCCACTGTACCCGACCTGAACCTGCTTCCCTACTGCTAAAGTAGACAGCGGGCTTCAGCCACCCCATCCTGCCCCCACCCCTGGGGCGGGGCGAGGCCAGCCAGTGCCAGGTGCCTTCATTCATGCCACGGACGTTTGCCGAGCTCCCGCTGAGGGCCAGGCCCTGTTCCGGGTGCTGAAAATACTGCAGGGAACAAGACAGGCAAACATGCCTGCCCTCCCGAGGCTCATGGTCACCGAGGTGTCTGGTGACAGACAGGGTGACCAACTGTTCTGGTTTTAGCACTGAAAGCCCTGCACCCTGGGAAACCCCTCTGTCTGGGACAAACTGGGGCAGTTGGTCACCCTAGTAACTGAGTCCCCACCCCACAGCACCCAGACCTGCCCACTCTCCCCTCTCCTCTCAACTTGGCCTCGCTCCCCCATCTGGGCTCCACTCTGACCTGCAAAGCGCGAGCTGCCCTGGGCCCTTTGCACGTGCTGTTCCTGCTGCTCCAGGCCCTTTGCACGGGCTGTTCCCGCTGCCCTGGGCCCTTTCCTTTTGCCTCCTGGATCTTCACAGTCAAATGTGGCCTCCTCCCGTAGCCCTGTCTCTATCCTCGTGCCATCACCATCTGACTCTCTCTCTCTTTTTTTTTTTGAGACTGAGTCTCACTCTATTGCCCAGGCTGGAGTCCAGCGGCGTGATCTCGGCTCCCTGCAACCTCCATCTCCCGGGTTCAAGAGATTCTCCTGCCTCAGCCTCCCGAGTAGCTGGGATTACAGGCGCCCGCCACCACGCCCAGCTGATTTTTGTATTTTTAGGAGAGATGGGGTTTTCCCATGATGGCCAGGCTGGTCTCGAACTCCTGACCTCAGCTGATCCACCTGCCTCAGCCTCCCAAAATGCTGGAACTACAGGTACTTGCCACCACGCCTGACTGATTTTTGTATTTTTAGGAGAGACAGGGTTTCACCGTGTTGGTCGGGCTGGTCTCAAACTCCTGACCTCAGGTGATCCATCCGCCTCGGCCTCCCAAAGTGCTGGGATGACCAGGAGTGAGCCACCGTACCCAGGCAATCTCTCTTGTTTCTCCTCTGCCTCCCTGACTGGACTGTGAGCCCTGAGACTGCAGGAATTGAGCGTGACTGGAGGGCCCCTCCCTGCCCACCTCGCCTCATGCGGGCAGCATGGACCCAGCTCAGCCTGGCGCCTTTAGCCTACAAAGCCAGTCACTGTATCAGCCCTGGGGTGCCTGTGACCTAGGTGGCTCCTGAGCCCTTGAAATGTGGCCGGTCGGAACTAATGTGCGCTGGAAGTGCAAAAGGCACCCCAGCTTTTGAAAACCTGATATGCAAAATGTGGTGTCAAATAGCTCACTGAGGCCGGGCGCGGCGGCTCATGCCTGTCATCCCAGCACTGTGAGAGGCTGAGGCGTGTGGATCATGAGGTCAGGAGTTCGAGACCACCCTGGCCAACATGGTGAAACCTCCGTCTCTACTGAAAATACAAAAAATCAGCTGGGCGTGGTGGTTGGCGCCTGTAATCCCAGCTATGCGGGAGGCTGAGGCAGGAGAATCACTTGAGCCCAGCAGGAGGAGGCTGCAGTGAGCCGAGATTGCCTCCACTGCACTTCAGCCTGGCTGACAGAGCAAGACTCCGTCTCAAAAAAGACCCAAAAAATAGCTCACTGAGGATTATGCATATTGACTCCACACAGAAATGCATCCACTGGGTCTGGTAGAATATGTTTCTTTCAAGTCACTTTCACCAGTTTCTTTTCACTTTTTTTGAACGGGGCTGTCAGAAAATGTAAAGATACGTAGGTGGCTTGCCGGCCAGGCACAGTGGCTCACACCTGTAACCCTAGCACTTTGGGAGGCTGAGGAGGGCAAATCATCTGAGGTCAGGACTTTTTAGACCAGCCTGGCCAACACTGGAAACCCAGTCTCTACTAAAAGTACAAAAATTAGCCAGGCTCGGTGGTGGCATGCCTATGATCCCAGCTACTTGGGAGGTTGGGGCAGACGAATCGCTTGAACCCAGGAGGCTGAGGTTGCAGTGAGCCAATATCATGCCACTGCACTCCATCCTGGATGACAGAGAAAGACTTCGTCTCAAAAAAAAAGAGAAAATGTAGCTATGTCTTGCCTATTTCCATTGTGTGACGCCAGTCCACAGTAATAAAGTGGACTGCTTCTGGGATCTGGAGAGCAGGAGGGAGCCCTGGGTCTTGGAAGCCCTGGCTAGAATCTGACCTGCTCCTTGCTGCTGCCTATTGTGCCCCACATCTGAGCCACTTTGGGTTTCTTCCTTCTCACACTCATCAGACTGAAGGCTTTTTTAGTGTGGGGACTGGCAAACACCTATGCATCCCTCAAAGCCCTACCTTAAATGCCCCTCTACTTTTCCTAATTCCCAAAGACCTGGCTCCCCTCTGGGTTCCTCCAGCTCTAAGTCACTCCCTCTGGTGCTAGCTACAGAACTGATGTCCCTAACTCTAATTCCTCCTTGGCTCTCTGTTGCCCTGAGGATCAAGGCCTGGCTGTTTGCAACCAGACCCTGACCTTCTCTCTAGCCTTTTCGCCCCACTGAGGCCAACAGAACGTGGTAACTTGCTCACAGAACCCTGGCCTAACCAGCGCTGTTAGCAGCCTCCAGGCCCCTGGTGTCTATCGATCACCTCCTGAAAGCCCACGGACAAGGTCTCCGGGCTGCCCTGCCCAGCTCTGGCAGAGGGCCAGGGTCACAGAGGGGATGGCAGCCACAAGGTTTTTCTAGAACTGTGCAGCGACTCCCCAGATGAGCCTGGGAGGCCCAGAGGGAGGAAGTGCCCTGCCTGGGGCTGCACAGCCGGCCAGAGGCCCGCGCAGAGGCGGGGTGGGGACAGAGGGATCCCTAGTTTCATCACTCCGAGCCCCAGCCTGGGTAATTATAGCCCCAGCCACCACAGGCCCCGCTTACTCAACGCCCCGCCGTGACTCAGAGGGGCCTCAGGCTCCCAGGCTTCTGTTGCGGGGTTTGGGGGGTGCTGGTGCCCTGGAGAGGGGAGACTGAGGCTCAGAGTGGGGAAAAGAGGAAGCAGGTGGGTATGCCTTGGGGTGGGAGGAAGAGGCTTCAACAAGTGTCCCTCTCTCAGCCTCAGTTTCCCTGACTGAGGGGATCCAGCCCCAGGGTCGAGTAGGGTGCTCGGCGGTGCCGGAGTCAGAATGAAACTGGGCCAGGGAGGTGGGGTGGTGGGGTTGCGTCTTAGCTCAGCCTGGTCCTCTCTGCAGACCCTGGCTCTCTGTACCCACCAAGCTGCTCTTCCTGAGCTCGGAGATGAACCTACAGTGAACTCAGGACCCCTGCCTGGAGGAAGAGAAGACCCCCCTAAGATCTCCAGTACCCCAATCTCACCAAGGAGGGGCAAGCCACCAGCTACAATGCCCGCCTCCCAGGCAGCGACCTTTGCCCCTGCCTGGCACGCCTGGGCGCCGGAGTCCAGGCCGCACCCTCTTCTCCTGGCCTGCTGGGGAGGGGGCCAGGGTGCTGGGTGGGGGGAGCTGGGGTGCTGGGGAGGGGGTCAGTCCTAGTTCCTGTCCCCACGGGGCGGGGCCAGGAAGCTAGGACAATGGCCTCTTTATTCGGCCCCTGGTGGGCGTGGCTGGGGAACCCCAGGGCGGTGGAGGGGCAGGGGGTGGTGCTGAGTCACCCGGCCTGGCCAGGTCCCTGCCTGCCAGCCCCCTGCCCCCATCGCTGCAGCCTGCCCTGGATCTACGAGGCCCAGCCAGTCACCTCTGGACTCCTAAGACCAAATCGCACACTGCGCCAGCACGGCCTTGAACGCCTGCTGTTCAGGGAGCAGGCCCCAAGGCTCCCACGAGGACACAGTGATCTCTTAGGCTGAGCTGGCCTCAGGGCCTCTTGCACTGGCTGTTCCCTCTGCCTGGAACGCCCGTTCCTGCATCTCCTTCCCCCATCCTTCAGGCCCAGCAAGGCCTGTCCCCGGCACCTACAACAGGGCTTCCCACCAGCAGATGCGTCAGAAATGCTGGCTGATGAAGCCAATGACCTGGGCTCACGGGAAACTCAACAGCCTGGGCTCTCCGTCCCTAAGCCTGACGGACTGTCACCCTCTCCCAAAGCAGAAAGAGAGAAAAAATCCAAGCGTGCAGAAAAGAAGAACCAGCCCTCCAGGGCAGAAGAGCGACTGTGCCTTCCAGCCCACCTCCCGCAGTTCAACCCCGACACGCACGCTTCCCATTCGACACAGCTGTCATCTTATGCCTGGCCTGCACTGTCACCCACCGGGATGTCCACACAAGAGGGCAGGGGCTGGTCTAGGCTGTTCTTAACAGGCACGCGGGCCAGGGATGCGGCGGCTTTGGGCCTGAGATGGGGTGTGTCTGTGTGCCTGTATGTGTGTGTGCATGTGCGTCTATGCCTGTGTGCGTCCATGTGCATGTGCGTGCCTGTGTATGTATGTGGATCTGTGTGTGCATGTGCTTGTGTGTGCCTGTGTACATGTGCATCTGTGTGCATGTCCACTCGTGCATGTCTGTGTGTGCGTCAGTGTGCGTGTGTGTGCATGAATGTGCCTGTGTGTGCAGTGCAGGGGGAGAGGCGGGGAGGGCCCGTGAGCAGCAGGCGCCGGGGCCGTGCGGGCCACACCTCCCTCCGCGGCGCAGGCGGCTCACCTGGTGAAGCGGACCTTGCAGATGTTGCACTCGTACGGCTTTTCGCCCGTGTGGGTGCGGATGTGTCGAGGCAGCTTGCCGGCGCCCTGGATGACCTTCTCGCAGATGGGGCACTTCTGGAAGGCCTTGGCTCGGATCTTCTTCTCCACCTTCTGTGACCAGGCCGGGTAGACGTCGCCGTCGTGGGCGCCGCTGAAGTACTTCAGGTAGTAGTCCATGACGCCCTTGTCGTCGGCCCGCGACTCCTCGTCGCTGTCCCCCGCCGTGGCCCCCGCCCGGCCCACTGACGACATCATCTGCTGCAGCAGCGTGCTGGCCGCCAGCCCGTCCACGTCGGGTCCATCCCCGTCCTCACCCTCGGCCGCTCCCGACAAGAAGCCCGGGGAGTCGCCCGGCTCAGGGGCCGCCTCCGACAGCGAGGCGGCCTCCTCCTCTCCGCCCCGGCCGTAGTGGCCATTCTGCGTGGCAGCCGGCGGGGCCACGGGTGGCGGAAAGAGACCCCCGGTGGGGGCATCCTCCTCCCGCTCCGGCCACAGACCAGGGTTGCTGTCTCCCTCGTCCCCATCCCCTGTCGGGGGCCGCTCGGCCGGGGGGCCTGGCCCATAGAAGTCTAAGCCATTGCAGTCACCCGCGGCCACCGCGGCGGCCACGGCCTCCTTGGTGGCATCCAGGTCATCGTCAGACACCCCAAAGGCAGACCACGGGAAGCTGGCGGCGGCGGCGGCGGCGGGGGGCAGGCTGTTCATGGGGTTGCTCTGGAAGAACTCGAGGTACTCCTTGGCACGGAGGAGGTTGCGCTGATCAATTTGATCTACAAGGTCCAGCTGCCCGGCGTCGGCGCCCGCGTCGGCCGCCAGGATCTGCCGGTCCAGGAGGTCGGCGCACACGTGGCTCACGGCGGGGATCTCCAGCAGGCGGGCGGCGCTGAGGATGTCACCCACGTTGGCCGTGCTGACGGTGAGCGTGGCCGTGTAGGCGAAGTCCATGAGCGCGGTGAGCGCCTCAGCGCTGACGAAGTCGATCTCGTAAACGTTCTGCTGGTCCACCACGGCGCCCGACGTGAACAGCTTCTTGAAGTACTGGCTGCAAGCGGCCAGCACCGAGCGGTGCGTGGGGAATTCGCGGCCCTCCACCAGGATCACCACGTCGCACAGCAGGCCCTGCGTCCGCTGCTCGTTCAGCCCACTCAGGATGTCGCTGCTGTGGTCGGGGAACGGGATCCCGATGGGGCCGTCCACGCCGCCGGCCATCTTCCGCGCCGAGACCTGCAGCAGCGGGGAGGAAGAGGGCGCTCGTGAGTGGGGGCACGAGGGTTCCTGTGCCCACTGTCAAGGCCCCAAGACCCTTGAGAAGCAGCACTCCACCTGCACCCCCCAGCCTCGGATTCCCATCTGTACACGAAGGCAGTCAGGTATCTGCCTTCCCAGCCCATTTCCCCAGCTGTGCGTCAAAGCAACAGTCTCCCACCTCCAGCCTCTTTTGTTTTCAGTAGAGACGGGCTTTCACCATGTTGGCCAGGCTGGTCTCGAACCCCTGGACTCAAACGATCCAACCACCTCGGCCTCCCACGGTACTAGGATTCCAGGTGTGAGGCACCGCGCCCCGCCGAGCCTGTTTTCCACTTGTGCATGAGGACAGCCAGATGCCCTGGCTCCCCAGCCTCAGTTTCCCCAGCCATTCCCAGGGGCAGTCAAATGTCCTAGTACTCTAGCCTGTTTCCCCAGCTGTGCATGAGAATGGTTAGATGTCCAGCCTCCCCCGGCCTGTTTCCCCAGCTGTGCACAAAAGCGATCAGATGTCCTGTCCCCAGACTCAGTTTCCCCAGCTGTACAGGAAGGCAATCGGATGTCCCACTCCCAGCCTGTTTCCCATCTGTATATGAGGGCGGCCACATGTTCTGTCCCCAGCCTCCGTTTCCCCAGTGGCACAGGATGACAGCCAGGTGTCCCGCCCCCCCAGCCTCAGTTTCCCCAGCTGTGCATGAGAACGGCCAGGTGTCCCGCCTCCCCCCCAGCCTCAGTTTCTCATCTGTACACAAGCGCAGTCAGGTATTGTGCCTCCACAGCCTCAGTTTCCCCAGCTGTGCCCAAGGGCAGTCAGATATCCTGTGCCAGCAAAACCCACACCAGACACTTAGTGTCACAGGCACACTGGCACTACCCCTCCCAGAAGGTCCCCCAGGAATGCATATTGAAAGGACACTTTGGGAGGCTGAGGTGGGCAGATCACCTGAGTTCAGGAGTTCAAGACCAGCCTGGCCCACATGGCCGGCATTTAGTAGAAACCCTGTCTCTACTAAAAATAAATAAACCAGCAGGGCGTGGTAGCAAGCACCTGTAATCCCAGCTACTCGAGACGCTGAGGCAGGAGAACCCGGGAGGTGGAGGTCGTGGTGAGCCGAGATCGAGGCGCTGCACTCCAGCCTGCGTGACAGAGTGAGCCTCTCTCTCAAAAAAAAATAAATAAAGGAAAATGCACTTTGAGGTGCCACAGGAGCACACAGTAGGAGCTCAAGAACAGTGCCCTGATCTCAGCCATCTTCCTATTGGTCCGAGTACGGGCTTCGGCTGACACAGAGGGGAGGTCACACAGTGACTTTTACAGAACACCTACTTAGGCTGGGCGCAGTGGCTCACACCTGTCATCCCAGCACTTTGGGAGGCTGAGGCGGGCAGATCACGAGGTCAAGAGATAGAGACCAGCCTGGCCAAGATGGTGAAACGCCATCTCTACTAAAAATGCAAAAATTAGCCAGGCGTGGTGGCGCGTGCCTATAATCCTGGCTACTCGGGAGGCCGAGATTGCAGTGAGGCGCGATTGTCCCATTGCGCTCCAGCCTGGTGAGGGCAAGACTCCATCTCAAGAAAAAACAAAAAACAAAACAAACCCCACAAAACACCTACTTCACGCTGGTCCCGGCGGAACCCGACCGGCGGCACCCGCTCAGTCGTGAGCTGAGGCCCCAGCCCCATGGTCGGAAGACAGTGGCATCTGAACTCAAACTGGGAGTGGGTCTAAGAGCCGGCCCCCCGGCCTCCTGACGCTGCCTCCTGCCTCCTGGTCGGGCCTGGTTCTTTTCAGGGGGCTCTGAGTCAGCAGGAAGGGGTGTGGTTGAGGCCGGGGACCCAGAGCCGAAACCCAGCCGAGGTCAAGGCCACCGTGGGTGTGCCCCGTCGGGGCAGCGCCAGTGACTCCACAGGCTAAACCCCTTCCTGCTCCTCAGAGCCCCCAGCCTGCGGCCCAGCCCTAGCTGTGAGTAACAGAGGAGCCCAGGCCCCCGCCCTGGCGGAGCAGGGAGCCGGGGAACCCCCATCACCTCCTGCCACAGGCCCGTTTGGCAGCCCTTCCCGAACTCCCAGCCACCCTGGCTTTGCTGTTCAGCCCCAGACAAGGCCCTGGCCCTCTCTGGCCCTCAGTCTCCCTATCCGTCAAATGGGCAGAGGTTTCGGGCAGCGCCAGGCCCTGGGGGAACTGTGTCTGTCCCACCCCTCTCTCCCCCTCCCTCCTTTTTTCTGCCTTCCCCTCTGCTGTGACTCATCCACCCACTCGGAGCTTGTGCAACCCTCTGGCCCCTGTCCCCACCCCTCCGCCCTCTCCTGGGAGCCCCCGGCTGCCCCGAGTCACCCAGCACAGCTCACATTCCTCCCGGCCTGCCGGCAGCTCTCAGGCCAGGGCCCGGGCCAGGCCTCTCACGACCTCCTCCAGGCCATGGGACCTTCCTGCCCCTCACAGCCTGGCAGCCGGATGGGCTTAAGCCAGGCCCCACAAGGGAGGCACGGTGTTGCTCCAGCCGGACCCAAAGCCCAGGGCCCTCCTGTGCACCACCGCGCTCCCCAGGTCCCCTCCGCCCGCCCTCCTTCCCTCCTTCCAGCCTCGGCCCAGGCCCCAGCTGCTCAGCGCCCGCGTCCGCTCCGAGGCCTGCAGTGGGGCTCAGATGTGGCTTCTGGGAGCAGGGAGGGTGGGACCCCACCCGAGCCCCCGCCCTGGGAAGCCTCCGAGGAGCCCCCTTCGGTGGTGTCCACCCCCTGCCACCATCTGCCGTCTGGCCCTGGGCCGCAGGGAGCGTGAGAGCAGATGGAGCTCCGGATCAGACAGGCCCGGGCCCTCCTACCCACCGCGGCACCCACCCTCTGACCCAGGCCACCAACGCCCTAAGATGGCCACGCCAGGCCTGCGGGGCCGCTCTTCCGCTCAGGTGACCATGGTCCCCGCTCTGGGTGGCTCAGAGGTGTCTCTCCTGGGGCCTGGATGATGGGCCCAAAGTAACCCAGGGGGCTCAGCCACCTCTGGGAGTCCCAGCTATCCTGAAGATCCCAGCTCCAGGTTGGGTCGGGGGTCCCAATCTCTGCCCTCTCCAGCCTGGGACCCTCCCTCAAAGCAGCCAGGCCCAGGGCGATGTCAGCCAAGGAAAGCTCCCGTGAGAGGACCATTTCGCCCAAGAGAACGCCCGCGCCCAGGGGTGCCTGGCAGGGCTGACTCCCAGGGGCTGGGGGCCAGGAAATGATGGAGGGGCCTGCCTGCCACCCGCCCAGGGCACGGCCCTGCCCTCACCCTAGAAACTAAACTCGTTCTGAGACAACTGACCCACGCCCTCACTCCAGGAACACAGGCCACCTGCCGGCCACGCCCCGCACCCCCACCCCCACCTGGGCCTCCTGGAGGCCGCCCCTAAGGAAAAGGCCGAAGACCCTGCCTCCAAGATGGGAGAGAGGAGGCCGGGCCCCAGCCAGAGCACCCCCGGGGGGGCCACGGAGTCTTCACAGTAAGAAGTCCCCGAGGGCTGCTGAAGCCCCACTGTGCGCCCGACACACAATCCGCGCCTCCAAAGGTGGCGGCTTCGCTCCCCTCCTCCGGAAAGCCCCAGCCCCACGCCAGTCAGGTCCCCACCCCTGCCGGCCAGGGTCCCCGGGGCTCGGCCCACACCCACCCAGGGCCCATCTTTCATCACAGCTCCTCCCCTGCGCTGGCCTCCGTGGGATTTCCGGGGCCGCTCAGTGCTGACTCGGCGGCCAAGGGGCAGGCCCTGGCAGGCCCCTCCTGGGCTGGAGGTGGGGCGCCCTCCTCCCACCCCCGGGCCGCTCCCGGGCCCCTAAGCCCAACCCTCCCAGGGCGGCGCACAGTAGGGGCGCAGCAAACCACCGGATAAACCAGAGGCAGCCCACGCCCGGGCCCGCCCACCTGGCTGCAGGGCACACCCAGAAGCAGGGGCTGTGCAGCCTGCGATCCCACCTCCTGTCTAACCCAAGGGCCATGCGCTGCAGCGTCTGTGGACAGCCACTGCACCCAGGCCGTCTTTTGGCCTCCTCTGTGCTACCCGCTTTTAGAAACCAACTGGGCGCCCTTCATTTCGTCTTCCCGGGGTTCCCGAGAGGCTCAGAGAGGTGAGGCGGCCCAGCCCAGCTCACGCGGCAGTGCTCTGACCTGGGCAGCTACCACTCCCAGATGCTCAGGACTTGCCGAGAGCTCGGAAACACCCTGATGTGTCTCGGGAGCCACAGGTGTACCCGGGAAGGCCCCCGGCATCCTGAGAAGGGCGTCCCAGCACAGCGAGTGGCAGAAGCTGAGGCCTGGAGGTGGCTGACTGGGGACAGGCAGAGAGGTGGCAGCGTCGCTAGCACAGGGTGCGGGAGCCAGGGGACTCCCCAAGGTCACACAAGGTGAGGGCTGGGGCCGGCCTCACCCGACCCTCAATCCTCAGGATGGAGAAGGGGCCGCCAGCCAGGGTGCTGGGCAGGCCACTGCCACCCACTGCCTTTCTGAAGGACACTTCCTGGGGGCCGTCTAATGAGGGGCTCAGGGCCCCCCATACAACCCTCTGCCCAGGGAGAGCAGGCCAAAGGGACCTCTCACCCCTCCCGTGTGCTGTGCAGAGCAGCACAGGTTCAAGCCCCAGCTCCCCAACCTCCAAGCTGTGTGAGCGTGGACAAGATGCAAGACTTCTCTGAACCTCCGTCTCCTGGGGGATGGGGGTCGAGACATTGGAAAGGAGCCCCCCCAATGTGGTCAGGGTCCCGCTCACATCTACGCAGCAAACTCAGCCCGGGGACCTACTGCGCGCCAGAGCCAGTCCCCAAAACACACTGCCAGGCCGTTCCTTCAGCTCCCCTCTTGGATGGGAACTTCGCCCCTGAATGCTATTCCGGGAGGCCGGTCCCCCCTCCCCTACTAAGGGAGTGGGCGGTGGGGTCCGAGGAGGAAGCTGGAGGGGAGACCAGGCCCAGAGAGGGTGGGTGGCGGGCCCAAGGTCACCCTACCAGCCTGGTGTGCAGGTGTGGCTGCCAGGCCCGCACCCGGCAGCCCCTGCCCCTCCCCGCCCGGCGGCCTGTGTTGCAAGGTTGGTCCCGACGGGTTACCCCGCCCTGACCTGGTGCCAAGCCCCGCCTGGCCCAGTCCCCGGCCCGAGTTTAATGGGACAGGAATGCAGTGTCCCGATCGGGGGGCACCAACGGCCTGGAGTGGCTGCCAGCTGCCAGCCCGCCCCCTGCCCGCCTGCCCTTGCCCGAAGGCCTCCTTCTGGGCCAGACTTGGAGCAAACAGGCTCTCGGCCATTTTATGTGTCCATTTATTGCCCTAAATGGGGAGGGGCTTCCTGCCCGGGGCCTTAAAGGGCCAGAGGCAGGAAGGCTGCGGGGGCCCAGTGGGATGTGTGGCGGTAGGGATGGGGGCAGCGATGAAGAGGCCAGGGGGATCCCATCTGACGCCCAACTCAGGGGTGGGACCGAGGCCCACCCGGTTCCCACACTCTGAGTCCTGTCATGGGCCAGGAAGCCCAGCCTGGAGCCTCAGCCTAGGTTCCAAGAGGAAGCTTCAGGACAGCAGTGGAGGGGCTGAGCTTCCCGTCACCGGGGGCAAGCAAGGCCACTCTCAGAAGCCCACCCTTGTCCACCTTGCCTCAGCCCAGGCTGCACCTGCTTAGCCGAGAAGCCTGTGAGAGGCCGGGGTGACCTCTCTCCCCTCCCCTGAGGGAGGCCTGCGTGTCACCTGGAGATGCCCGCACCACCCCCACCCTCGCCTGAGCAGGTGGAAGGCTGGGCCTGGGAGCCCAGCGGTCTGCAGAATCCAGCCAGATCCTTCTCTCAGGTGTCCTGATAGGTGGGATGGGCCTTGTTTTCCAGTCAAACCAGAAAGGCGTGGGTGGCGACACTTCCACCCAGGCCGTCCACAGCCTGCTGGGGGGACAGATGGAGGGGCTGGTCCTTTGGCCACGCTCCTCCCGAGCGCCAGATTCTCCGAGGGGCGCCTTCTGTGCTTTGGGGCTCTGGACTCGGCGCGCGGGGAGGCTGGGCCTTGATAATTGCCCCAGAGACCCACAGTACCCACCGGCGCCCACAGCGATGGAAGGCGGGATCTGTGTCTGTGCCCCATTTTGCAGAAGGGGAACAGGATCAGAGACGGGGAGCAGCTCGGCCAGGGTCGCACAGCAGAACTGGAATTTGAGCCGGGCGGTCCGTCTGGCTCCAGCTTGCCTAACTAGTCCTCCCACGGCTCCTTCCACCCCCTTTCCTGGCCCCCGGATACCAGCAGGAGGTGAAATCCCCCTACCCTGGGGCTGAGGAGCTGAGAGGACGGCTTATTCTCATACCCTCAGCGCTGCCTTGCAGGGCGCCTGGGGCAGGGCTGGAGTCCAGCTGACATAGGTGACCTCAGGGAGGGATCCCCTGGCCCTGGAGTCCTCAGGACAGCCCCCCAAGGGCCCGATATGGTACACAGCAGTCACTCAACAAACGTTCCCAAGGATCCACTGAGCAAACCCTGGGGACAACACGTTAGGGCTGACGATCCTCTCCCCACTGTCCCGATGGGAAGACTGAGGCTGGCCGATGGGGAGTGACTCCCCAGGGTGGGCCCAAGGCCTGGGCTGGGATTCAACTGCACTCACCTCCACCAAAGCTCGTTCCTCTGGTCCCTGTTGCCCAGGGCTACTGCAGGGTGGTTTATGGTTTGGCAGGTGAAGTCTGGGGTGCATGTCTGTCATGCAGCTCTGACCCACGCCCCACACTCTGGTCCCGGCCATGCCCTGAGCGGACCCGGGAGCTCCCGACACGGAGGAGAAGACAGCATGGGTGGCTTTGCAGGCACCAGTTGGGGGACCCTCAGCACCCCACGCACACAGCACGCCCAGGCTGCAGGGGTCAAGGGGCTTGTCCAAGGTTGCAGAGCAAGCAGGCCAGCATTCCAACCCACCAGGAGCCCTCCTTGCAGCATCTGGGCGGCAGAGGGTTGGCTCTGGTGAGGTGACCTCCAGCTCCTCTGGTCATAAAACCCTGAGCCCTGCCCGCCTCTGAGGGCCAAGGTGCTCCGCAGGATTGCAGAGGGGCGTCACATGCACGTGCACCAGCAAGGGCCTGCCCGGTGAGGCTGGGAGTCGAGAGGGCTGTGGCTTGTGCTGTGTGACCTTGGGAGCCATGCTGGCCCTCTCTGGGCCTCAATGTCATCTTTGGACACAGGGTTTAATAAGCCTCGGCGGTGCTCCATTTGCAGGCAGGTGCCTGCAGTTAAGCCTCTACTGCCAACCTCCAGCCCTGATCAAAGACAAGTGGGCAGGCGCCCCTCGGCCACTACCCGGGGGGACTTTGGCCAGGACGAGAGCTAGAAGGATGGACCACAGGGGACAGCCCTGCCTCCACCTGAGTGACCTTGGGCAGCTCTCTGCTTCTCCCCACGCCTCAGTCTCCCCTGCCCAGCACCTGCTCTGAGGCTTGCTCTAACCCCCTCGTTCCCAAGCTCACATTCTGCCTCCCTCCCAGCCTCAGTTTCCCCCTCATATGCCAACGGGGATCTGCCACCAGGTGGACCCAGCTATAGGTCAGAAGGACTCAAGGAAGGAAAAGGAAAAAACAAAAACAAAAACCCCAGCAGGGGACTTGTGATCGCCCCAAGAACCTTCCCGACCAGGCCCAGGCTGGGCTCTGCCTCGGCCCTTGCCGGGCGTCCGCGTCCTGCACAGAGCAAAGGACCCATCGCCTCCCTGCCACCACCCGCGGGGCTCCGCCGAAGCGTGGCTGCCCGCCCGGGCCCGGGTGCTGACTGGCTGCCACGCAGCCAATCGGAACTGAATAATAAATACCCTCGGACTGACCCACGAATTAAAATTTCAGTGTCCCGGTTGGCTCTTCTTTCCTTCCTTAGACTTCGCTTTTCCAGCGGCCGGCTCCTGCCCCCCCTTCTCCCCCAGGCTCTGTCTCCACAGCAATGGCTGGTGGTAAACAGAGGCCCCGGCCCTGCCGATAGGTGCTCTCGGGGGTGGCCCTCGGGGACAAATGCCCCCGGCCTGAAGCCCTCAGGCCCTGGCAGCAGCAGGGCTGGGCCTCGGCCTGGCCTCCCAGGGACCTCTCCCAGACCAGCTTGCCAATAGGAAGTGATCGCCGGTGGTGGGGGGGCACCCCCAGTGTGGGAGCGGCACGGTCAGGGTTACGCCCTGGTCCAGTTCTAGGGTTGGGGGGGCTGACACGGAATCCCGACGCCCTCTCTGGAGGCAGCTGGCAGGGAGGTGGGGGGCGGCCCACCGAGCCCGCCACCCATGGGTGAGCCAGGTGGGCGCCGCTCGTGGCAGGGGCACCAGCACCTCTGTAACTTCCGCCGGCGGGCTAGTGGGGAGAGGAGTTGCTGCCTCCCCCCTCCTCGCCGCCAACTCCTGGCTGCATTCCGCCAACATTTAGTGGGCGCCGACTGGGTGCCCGGGCCCGGGTGGACAGCACCCTCCCGCCACGGCCCACCGTGCGCCCCCGCCAGCCAGCCCGGGCAGCACCTCCCAGAACCCGCAGAGGCCCGGGCCCTAGGGGGGCACCCGCTCCTCCGCTCAGCTCAGCCCCCGGCCAGGCGCCCAGGCCTGGGGCTGGGGCGGGCGGGGGTGCCGGGTCTCCGGCCCGGGAGGTAAGGAGCGGGAGGGAGGGGGCCGGATCCCACCAGCTCCCCCCTCCTCTGCCCGGGCTCAGGCTTCGCACGTGGTGGTGGCGTCAAGGGGAAGAAGGGGGGGTCCGGGCCAGAGGAGACGGGGTCACGCGCTTTCGGGGCGCGGGCAGCGGGGACTGGGGTGCCCTCTCCGCCCCCTCCCGCGGGTCGGAGCCGGACGGCCGCCAGGGCAGGGCGAGGGGCCAGGCCGGGCCCCCCACCCGGGGCTGAGTCAGGCCCAAGCGGGGGCAGGAAGCGGCCCCCTCCCCCGCCCCGGCCGCAGCGCGCGGCCCCCGCCCGGCTCGCGGGCCCCCGCCATCTCGCCCGCGCGGGGGGCTCCTACCTCCTTCCCGGGGCAGCGGCGAGGGGGCCCGGCCCCGGCGGCGGCGGTGGCGGCGGCTGCGGCTGGGCTGGCTCCCTCCGAGGGGCCGTGAGGCGGCAGTGAGCCTGGCCCCGCGCCACCCCCCGCCGCCGGCGGCCAATCCCCACCCGGGCTGGGGGGAGGGCGATGCAAATTACCCCGGATCTGGGTCCGCCCGCCCGCCTCCCCCACGCCCGGGCCCGGCCTGCGCTAGGCCGCGCATCCCCGGGCTCGCCTGCACCGCGCGGCCGCCCGGGCCGCCGCCCTCCCCGGGGAGCGCGGGGAGGGTGACCCCCCCCTCTGGCGAGGGGCCGAGGGGAGGGGGGCTGGGGACGGTTACACAACCAGGCGGGGAGGGACCCCGGGGCGGGGAGGGGGCCGGCCCGCGGGCCGCGCAGCCGGAAGCCGGGACCGCCACCGGCCCCTGGCGAGGGGAGCCCGGCTCCAGGCCCCGCCCCCGGGCCGGCTGGCCCCGCCCCCGAGCCGCGCCGCGCGATCAGCCCGCGCCCATTGGCTCTCCGGCCCGCCGCTCACCGCCCCTCCTCCGCACCGCCCCTACCCGCGGGCCGCGGCGGGCTGCCGGCGCGAGGCACCCTGGGACTTGTAGTCCAATCCGCCGCCACCTGCCGGCCGCGAACGGCGAGGGGACTACGAAGCCCAGAGGTCCCCGCGGCCCCGCCCGCCCACCCGGACACCCCACCCCTTCCCCCTCCTTTGCAAAGCCCCCCTCCCTGTTTTTTCAGCCCCCTCCCCCCCATCCCCCATGGAGCTCAATCCTGGCCAACTCCAACGTATGCGCGCAGCACTGAATAGGCCCCCGGGGGGCGAGGGCGCCCCTCGTCTTCAGCTGCAAACTTAGCAGGCGACGCGCCCCCCTATCTCCCCACGCCGGCTCCCCCCATCCTCAATGCAGCCCTGCTTCCCCTCCCCCGCTCCCCGCGCGCCTGGGAGCCCCGAAAAGCCATGCACCCGGGTTGGGGGGGCTGGCGCACAAGCCCATGCACTTCGCCCCCAATATCCCCTACCGGGCGGCGCCCCCTGCCCGCGCTCGGGATTCAGGGCGCCTGCAGCCTCCGGGCAGCTGCCAACCACCCCCTCCTCCGAAACTTGGGGGAACGTCCCTGGCTCCCCGGATCTCCGCTTCCCGAGGGGGCAGCGGTGGGCGCAGCGCCCCCCGCCCGTCCCAGCCCTGCACCCCGTGCCGGGGGCCGCGCCGGGCGCTGACTTACCTCGCGGGGCCGGGCCGGGCCGGGGCGCGCGGGGCCGGGGCCCGGAGTTGGGACTGGGCTCCCTCGGCCGCTCGCCTCCGGGGTCCGCGGCGCTCGCTCTGCCCGCGTCGCGCTGCCCTGGTCGCTCCCTCGCGCGGCGGCGGCGGCGTCACTGCCCCTACAGTAACTGTACAGTACAGCCAAAGCCCCGTATGATGCTCGCGACTCCCTTCCTGGTTTCTCCGAGGGCAAGAGGGGTCCTCCCTTGTCTTAAAGGTGCCGCAGCCGCCGGCCCCCCCACGCCCAGCCCGCCCCCCCCAGCCCGGCCTCGGAGGCCAGAACAGGCTCGGCAGGTCCCCTCTTGCCACGTCTCTGCCCTCCCGTGGGGCTTCGCCCGCTGCGCCGGGGAGACCGGGCTGTTATTAGGTTTTGTCAAGTGGGGGGGGGTCCGGCCCGCCCCGGCGCGCCCCCCCCCGCCTCTGACCTCTCCGCCCCGCCGCGCGGCGCCGTGCCAGCTTGCCAGCTTATCTGGCCCCAGAGCTCCCCGGGGCGCGGGGGGAGCGGGCCCCCCGGGGTGGAGGGGGGTGGGGGCCTCCAGATAAACAGGCCCCCAGCCTCTGCGCAGGGGCGGGGTGCGGGGGGGCGCGGGCTGTGCCCCCGACGCCCGGGGCGTGGCAGGATGGCAGCGGGGGCGGGGAGCGCGGTGCGCACGGCGAGGAGCGACGCGGGCGTGGGTCGCGCGGCCCGGGCTGCCGGGGATGGGTGGGGGGGCGAGGCGGTGGGGACCCCCCCAGGCCAGGCGCCGGGCCTCAATGGGCCCCGCTGCGCGCGAGGACCCGGGGGTTGGCCTCGCCAAGGACGGCCTGGGTCCGCGGGGCTCCTGGGTCCCTAAATGAAACCACGAACCTGCCCGCCCGCGATTATATAAAGGAGTCGCCTCCACCCCGCTGCGCTAGGGGCGTCAGCGCGGGCAGGGGTTGGCGAGGGGCGGGGAGGGCGGTTGTTTTCCCGGCTCCGCGAGTTCCCCCACCCGGCTGCGGGCCGCGGGGCGGGACGGGGCCCGGGGCCCGGACGCCTGGGTCCTCGCGGGCCTCTCCTTTGCACCAGGGGGTCGGCGTGGCTCGCGAGGCGCGGACGTGAGGAGTGGGGAGGCGTTGGCTCAGCGCGACTTTTTGTTTTTTTCTCCTGTCCGTTTCTCCCACTTCCTCCCCGGTCGTGGGAGAGGTCCGGGGGGGACGGGGAAGCGGGGGAGGGCACGAGCGTTGAGAACGTCCTGGCCCGGCCCGGGGCGGCGGGCTGGTGCGATCGGCAGCCTGGGGGGCTCCGGGACTCAGTTTCCCCTCCTCATTCCTCCGCACGGAGAGTGCTGACAGCCGCTTGAGCTGCTGTTTCGTGAGCGCTCATCCAGAGGGTGACCCTGTCCCGGGTGTCGGTGCGCCTTCGTTCTAACACCTCATCCCAGGGACATGATTATTTCTTATTATTATCTGTCATTCTTATTACCAACACCACCTGACAGCGGGAACTACCACCGGCCTGGTGAAGTGTACCCAGCCTGTCCTCTGACTTCAAAGCTCGTGGATGGCCTCTTCGCACAATTTATTAAAAGCGCCTTTCAACACCCAAACGGGTTGAATTGGCTTTTGTAATAATAATTTGGCTTCAAGAGGAAACCCGGGAGGACCCCCCACCCCCCACGCCCCGAGGGGAAGTGAACTGTCTCAGGACTTGAAGCCTGAAACCAGCCGGGGAGGTGGGAAGGCGCCCAGGGAGGCGCCGCGTGCATCTAGGGCGACGGTGTCACCCAGCGACTTTGCTCGGAGGACCCTGCCTTGGACAGAAGCCCTTCTTTCTTCAACCACCAGCCATCAGCCTCGGGACCAGGAGGCCGCACTGAGGAGCAAGATTCTTAGATCTGAAGCCCAGGCCTCTTTTTTTTTTTTTGAGACGGAGTTTCGCTCTTGTTGCCCAGGCTGCAGTGCAATGGCGCGATCTCGGCTCACCACAACCTCCGCCTCCCGAGTTCAAGCGATTCTCCTGCCTCAGCCTTCCCATAGCTGGGATACAGGCATGCGCCACCACACCCCGATAACTTTGTATTTTTCAGTAGAGACAGGGTTTCTCCATGTTGGTCAGGCTGGTCTTGAAGTCACAACCTCAGGCGATCCCACCAAGTTGGCCTCCCAAAGTGCTGGGTTTAAAGGCTTGAGCCACCACCCCCGGCCTTTTTTTTTTTTTTTTTTTTTTTTTAATGAAGATTTGGGGGGTGGAGGCGGGGTTCTCGCTGTGTTTCCCAGGCTGGTCTCAAACTCCTGGGCTCCAGTGATCCTCCTACAGTGCTGAGATGACAGGCATGAACCATCGTGCTGGCCGGACGCCTAGGCTCTAAACTCTACATGGTCTAACCTCCCCCACACTGGAAGCAGTGTGTGACTCAGTTTCCCCTCCTGTACCACCAGCCTCAGATCTGATCCTGCAGGAAAAGGAGAAAGCCCCACACGGATTCTCCTTGGTGAGAACCTGACTCAGACGGGATAGAGCCTTCTCTATAAGAAGGGCATTGACCCTAATCCTCATCTCAGCCCTGAGAAATGGGGAAACTGAGGCCCAGAGATGGAAAGGAGCAAAGATGTTAAATCCAGCATTCGCGTGTCTCTGGACACTGAGGGGACCCAAGGGAGGTCCTTCAGGAAGAGCCAGGATGTGGCTTACCCCAAACCACGCCCCCCCCACCCCTGTCATGAAAACAGAAGGAAGGGGGCCCAAAGCTTCCTCCTGACTTCTGCCCTTCACTTCCTTCTTCCTCCCCCCTAACAACAACAAAAAAAATCGAGTTGATACTATTTCAAAACCTAATAAAGTATAAAAGATTGGGTTACTGTGTGATCTTGGGCAGGTGGCTTAACCTCTCTGATCCTCAGAGTACTTTCAAGAATCGATGCAACTTCCTAGGGTTATCACAAGGCAGAACTGAGACTGTGCGTGTAATTCTGACACAGCACAACCCCTGCACCAGGAAGGCCTTCAATACATGAGACACGTGACTGTATTGTTAATGTTTGGGTCACACCTCTTATTTTGGTCTCTGTGTAACCAGGGGGGTTTTTTTGTTTTGTTTTTGTTTTTGTTTTTGAGATGGAGTCTTGCTCTGGCACCCAGGCTGGAGTGCAGTGGTGCGATCTCGGCTCACGGCAACCTCTGCCTCCCGGATTCGAGCCATTCTGCCTCAGCCTCCCGTAGCTGGGATTACAGGCATGTGCCACCATGCCAGGCTAATTTTGTATTTTTAGTAGAAACGGGGTTTCTCCATGTTATTCAGCCTGGTCTCAAACTCCCAACCTCAGGTGATCCACCTGCCTCAGCTTTCCAAAGTGCTGAGATTACAGGCATGAGCACCTTGTCTGCCTGTGCCATCCGATCTCATTTATTCACTGGACAACCACGGACCATGTGCTTCCAGGGGCCAGGTCTCTGCTCTCCAGCTTATAGGCCAAAAGAAGCTATAGACAGTAAGAGAGAAGACAAATGAATACAAGGATTCCAGCCACCATGAGTGCAGTGAGGAAAGCAGGCCGTAGGAATGGAAACACAAGGGCCAGATCCTGGGGATTGTGTGTGTGTGTGTGTGTGTGTGTGTGTGTGTGTGTGTGTGTGTGTGTGTGTTGCCCAGGCTGGAGTGCACTGGCAGGATCTTGGCTCCCTGAAACCTCCACCTCCTGGGTTCAAGTGATTCTCCTGCCTCAGCCTCCCGAGTAGCTGGGATTACAGGTGTCCGCCACCATGCCCGGCTAATTTTTGTATTTTTATTTTTGTATTTTTTATTTTTATTTTATGTTTTTGTGGTGCCAGGGAGGAAATGTTTGAATTTTTAATAGAGAGGGTTTCACTGTGTTGGCCAGGCTGGTCTCGAACTCCTGACTTCATGATCCATCCACCTCAGCCTCCCAAAGTGCTGGGATTACAAGCGTGAGCCCCCTTGCCGGGCCTGTTTTTTTTTTTTTTTTTTTTTTTTTTGTATAATTAGGGACCGAGCCCAGTAGTGCATGTCTACAGTTCCAGCTGTATGGGAGGCTGAGGCAGGAGGCTCACTTGAGCCCAGAAACTGATGGCTGCACTGAGCTATGATTATGCCTGTGAATATCCTCTGCTGCACTCCAGCCTGGGCAATAGAGCAAGACCCCATCTCTAAAATTTGAAATAATAATAATGGGTCAGGCACGGTGGCTCAAGCCTGTAATCCTAGCACTTTGGCAGGCCAAGGCGGGCGGATCACCTGAGGTCGGCAGTTTGAGACCAGCCTGACCAACATGGTGAAACCTCATCTCTACCAAAAAATACAAAATTAGCCAGGCATGGTGACGCATGCCTATAATCCCAGCTACTTGGGAGGCTGAGACAGGAGAATCACTTGAACCAGAGAGGCGGAGGCTGCAGTGAGCCAAGATTGCACCACTGCACTGCAGCCTGGTGACAGAGCTAGACTCCATCTCAAAAAAAAATTAATAGTAATAATAATGATTGGGCCGGGTGCGGTGGCTCACACCTATAATCCCAGCACTTTGGGAGGCCGAAGTGGGTGGATCACAGGTCAAGAGGTCGAGACCATCCTGGCCAACATGGTGAAACTGCCCCCTCCCCATCTCTACTAAAAACACAAAAATTTAGCCAGTCGTGGTGGTGCACACCTGTAGTCCCACACTCAGGAGGCCGAGGCAGGAGAATCACTTGAACCTGGGAGGTGGAGGTTGCAGTGAGCTGAGACTGTGCCGCTGGACTCCAGCCTGGGCGGCAGAACAAGACTTTGACTCAAAAATAAAAGGGGAAATGCTAGAGTGAATCTACATATAGAAGGAAGACGTGACAATACGGAATGAATTTGTTTTCTTGTGGACAAGAATCGTTGAAATTATTATCAGTTTTCTACAACTTACTGAGTTGTGAAATAACTCAAAGATAGCAAAAGACAGAGAGATCCCACAGAATCAGACAAAATCTACTTGTGCCTTGGGGCTATTTTATTTTTTAAATAGTCCTGAGGGCTGGCATGTGTAATCCCAGTACCTTGGGAGGCCAAGGCTAGAGGATCCCTTGAGCCCAGGAGTTCAAGATCAGCCTGGGCAACATAGTGAGACCCCGTCTCTACTTAAAAGAAAAAAAAACATGATCACTGGGCGCTGTGGCGCGTGCCTGTAGTCTCAGCTACTCGGGAGGCTGAGGCTGGAGGATCTCTTGAGCCCAGGAGTTCTGGGCTGTAGTGCACTATGTCGATCAGGTGTCCGCACTAAGTTCGGCATCAATATGGTGACCTCCCGGGGGCGGGGGACCACCAGGTTGCCTAAGGAGGGGTGAACCGGCCCAGGTCGGAAACGGAGCAGGTCAAAACTCCCGTGCTGATCAGTAGTGGGATCGTGCCTGTGAATAACTACTGCACTCTAGCCTGGGCAACATAGCAAGACCTCGTCTCTTTTTTTTTTTTAAGATGGGGTTTCACCGTGATGGCCAGGCTGGTCTTGAACTCCTGACTTCAGGTGATCCACCCACCTCAGCTTCCCAAAGTGCTAGGATTACAGGCGTGAGCCACTGCGACCAGCCAACTCTGTCTCTTTTAAAAAACAAAAACAAAAACAAAAAGACATGTTCATGAAGATGATTTCATCAAAGGAAGTAATGTTTGAGCAGAGATCTTTTTTTTTTTTTTTGAGACAGAATCTTGCTCTGTCACCCAGGCTGGAATGCAGTGGTGCGATCTTGGCTCACTGCAACCTCCACCTCCCAGGTTCAAGAGATTCTCCTGCCTTATTAGCCTTCCGAGTAGCTGGGATTACAGGCTCCTGCCGCCATGCATGGCTACTTTTTGTATTTTTAGTAGAGATGGGGTTTCACCATGTTGGCCAGGCCAGGCAGGCTGGTCTCGAACTCCTGACCTCATGTGATCCACCCGTGTTGGCCTCCCAAAGTGGCCTAGACCAGAGATCTGAATGAACATAGAATCACATGAAGACCTGTGTATATTTCCTAGGTGAGAAGAACAGCCAAGGTTTCCAGAGTGACTGCAGTTGGGAGACAGAGGGCGGCCAGTGGGGACATGTGGGCCATGGTACAGCTGTGGACTTTTTTATTCAGAGTGTCCTGGATTCAGGCATGAAAAGGAAGGAGGCAGGAGGCTATGACTCAGGCCACCGCGTGGATGAACCCTGAGGACCTCACACTCAGTGAGAGAAACCAGACACGAAAAGCCACACAGCGTGTGATCCCATTTCTATGAAATGTCCAGGACAGGCCAAGCCACAGAGACAGGAAGGGAAGGAGTGGGTGCTGGGGCTGAAAGGGGGATGGGTCGTGACTGCTGTTGGGGATGGGGCTTCCTTTTTGGGGTGATAGGTTCTGAAACTAGATAGTGGTGATAGTTGCGAAACTCTGAATGTATTAAAAATGACTGAATCGGACCCTTTAAAGAGTGCAGGCTCCCGCCTGTAATCCCAGCACTTTGGGAGGCTGAGGCGGGCGGATCACCTGAGGTCAGGAGTTCGAAACCAAGTTGGTCAACATGGAGAGACCTTGTCTCTACTAAAAATACAAAATTAGCTGGGTGTGGTGGCACATGCCTGTACTCCCAGCTACTCGGGAGGCTGAGGCAGGAGAATTGCTTGAACCCGGGAGGCTGAGGTTGCGGTGAGCCGAGATCGTGCCATTGCACTCCAGCCTGGGCAACAAGAGTGAAACTCCATCTCAAAAAGGAAAAAAAAAAAAGATTAATACATACATACACACATACATAAAGAGTGCATATTCTGGTATGTGAATTGTATCTCAATTTATTCATTTATTTTTTATTTCATTTTACTTTTTGAGTTGGAGTCTCACTCTGTCACCCAGGCTGGAGTGCAGTGGTGTGATCTTGGCTCCACCTCCCAGGTTCAAGCAATCTTCCTGCCTTAGCCTCCTGAGTAACTGGCAATACAGGTGTGTGCCGCCACACCTGGCTAATTTTTGCATTTTTACTACAGATGTGGTCTCCCCATGTTGGCCATGCTGGTCTTGAACTCCTGAGCTGGGGTGATCCGCCTGCCTCGGCCTCCCAAAGTGCTGGGATCACGGGCTTGAGCCGTCGCACCCAGTCTAGGAGAAACACTTTCCGACCCCTCCACGGCCTCTGAATTCATAGTGATTGGGAAGAGGATGCCTGGATATTTTCACCTGAGTAGCTAGGAGGCAATTTCGATTTGTTCCAGAAGGCAGACGCTGTGGTAGCTATGCTGGGGCTGGGATGCTCTCCACCACACCTGTCAGTGTTCCCTTCTGTGCAATGGGTCCGCCTGCCCCTCTTCACCCAGCCCAGGCCCCTCTCTGCACCCGCGTGGCAGCCTCTTGCCCCGTCCCCTCTCTTCCAGACTGGATGGCTGCCTCCCAGACACCTCTCAGGACCTGGCCACAGAGCTCCAAAGCCCGGGGCTGTCTGCCTTTTGGGTCACGCTCCATACTCGGTCTCTCCCTCTCTCTGTAATCCCACCTACTCGGGAGGCTGAGGCAGGAGCATCGCTTGAACCCATTTAGCCCAGGAGGTCTCATCTGGGTCACTCTGCCTCCTTCCAGGGCACACTGGGTGATAGCTGGAGACATGTTTAGGTGTCGTGACTGGGGAGGGGTGGGTGGAGGCCAGAAACACTGCTCAGCACCCTGCAGTGCCCAGGACAGACCTGTCCCAGAGATCAATCCAGCCCCATTGTACCCACAGTGCCGAGGGGCCGAGACCCTAGCCTGGGTCTCCTTCCAGCCTTGCTTGCTGTGAAATGCACTGGCACACTTCTTCCCTCTCTGTGCTCTGCGGAGAACAAAAGCCGCTGGTCAGTGGCCTCTGGACAAGGGAGGATGTCCGCCATCCACTGCCCTCCACCACCACCCCTGGGGTTGACCTAGGGGGTCACTTGAACCCGGGAGGTGGAGGTTGCACCCCCTTGTCCAAAGCAGACAGTCTGACTCTGAGATAAGGTTGGGGACCCTGGCCCCTGGCTTTACCCACTTTGGGGTGATCCCTGGACCCTGGAGATGAACCCGAGGGGTCAACCTCACCCCACGGGACCCCCCTCCACAGTGGACAAGGCCAGTCTGTCCTCTCCCCCAGTCCCCAGTCATGCAGAATCCTCAATATGGCATCCCCAGCGTGGGGCTGAAGACTCCAGACTTCAGGAGTGGGGGCAGGGGCCTTGGGAGGGGAGAATGTGGCTGTGGTTCAGGTCCAGCCAGACCTTCTGGGTTTGTTCTTTTTTTTAAATCACCGCAATTTAAAGAGCAGGGTCCTCCCTCCCTCCAGCCCGCCTGCCACGTGGGCTGGCCCTAGGCCCCCTCTCCTTCCATCCGTCTCTGCCTGCCGGGCTTGGCTGCGGGGGCCGGGGCTTTGGTTTCACTTTGGTATCACCGGTTTCACTTTCAGGGCTGGGGACACGGAGAAGGAGAGAGGGACAGAGAGAGGGACAGAGCTGGGGAGGGTGGCTTTGTCAGGTCAGAGGTGGGGGCAGGGGGGAGCCAACACCTGCTACTCTTTTTCCTGACCTTCTTCTGGCCTGGGGGAGGGATCCTGGAAGTCAAGGTCAGGGGGTCAAGGTCAAGCTCTCCCTGTGCGACCTTGGGTGGGAGAAGCAATGCAATGTCCTACCAGCTCTGAGCCTCCTTTCCCAGACCTTCCAGTCACCCAAAAGTGGGGCTAAGAATCACGTACACCCCATCCGGCAGTGGCAAGTGCTATTCCACTGAGAAAAGCTCCTCCGGCTTGGGCACCGAGGACCATCCCATAATGTCCCTGTGGGAGGGGCAGGGCAAAGCCCCAGGCAGAACAGGATGTCCGAGGCTCCTTCGGCCAGGGAGAGACCCTTGGCCCAGGAACCACAGGGAAGGAGGCTCCGGGCTGCCTGAGTCTCAAGCCCGGGGTGAGCCACTGTCCCCCGGAAACCCCAGCGGTACCTGGAGCTCTGTCCTCTAGCAGATCCAGGCTGGAAATTCAGCTGGCATGGCCTCCTCCCTGCCCTACCTCCAATTTCACCTCCACCAAGCAGGAAGGACCCCACTCAGGTCCTTCTGCCTGGTGGGGGCCGGGGGTTTGAGTCGCTCACTCAAGAGCAGGGACTGGGACCCACTGACCTCCCTGTTCCTAGCACCCACACAGGGCCCGGTCAAGGTGAGGCCAGTGATTGATGCCGGTCAGACAGGATGGGGGAGTGGCTATTTGCATGTCAATACCAATAACATATCTCAGTAGAGATAGGCGGTTACTCTGTGTCAAAACGTGAGAGGGTGGTAGTTTGTTTGTTTTTTTTTTTAACAGTTTTATTTATTTGTTGAGACGGAGGAGTCTCGCTCTGTTGCCCAGGCTGGAGTGCAGGGCGCGATCCTGGCTCACGGCGACCTCCGCCTCCCAGGTTCAAGCGATTCTCCTGTGTCAGCCTCCCGAATAGCTGGGATTACAGGCATGTGACACCATGCCAGGCTAATTTTGTATTTTTAGTAGAGACAGGGCTTCACCATATTGGCCAGGCTGGTCTCGAACTCCTGACCTCACGTGATCTGCCCACCTCAGCCTCCCAAAGTGCTAGGATTACAGGCGTGAGCCACCTCGCCCTGCAGCCTTAGTAGTTTTTAGTATAGTCACTTGGCTGGGCTGGAGGGCTCATGCCTATAATTCCAGGATTTGCACCTGGGAGGTCGGATGCACTCTTTTTTTTTTTTCTTGAGACTCAGTCTTGCTCTGTAACCTGGACTGGAGTGCAATGGTGTGATCTCAGCTCACTGCAGCCTCACCTTCCAGGTTCAAGGAATTCTCCTGCCTCAATCTCCCCAGTAGCTGGGACTACAGACACGTGCCACCACGCCCAGCTAATTTTTGTATTTTTAGTAGAGACAGGGTTTCACCATGTTACCCAGGATGGTCTTGATCTCTTGACCTTGTATTCTGCCTGCCGCGGCCTCCCAAAGTGCCAGGATTACAGGCGTAAGCCACCCTGCCCGGTCTTGTTTTTATTTTTATTTATTTATTTATTGAGTGGGAGTCTTGCTTTGTCGCCCAGGCTGGAGTGCAATGGTGTGATCACGTGGGAGTTTCACCATGCTGGCCAGGCTGGTCTTGAACTCTTGACCTCATAATCCACCTTGGCCTCTCGTGCTGGGATTACAGGCGTGAGCCGCCGTGCCTGGCCTGGGACTCTTAGGATCCCAGAGGACACTGTAGAAGACCCCCAAATATCTGTGGATTGTGAAGGCAGACTCCTGTTAGGGGAGAGCACAGGATGGTGGGACCACAGGATCGTCCGTATCTTCCCTGGGGAGGTTCCAGTCACCCTGAGCAGGTCACCTGACTTGCAGGGACTCCACCGCTGCGGCAGTACCTGACCTCAGGTGATCCACCCGCCTCAGCCTCACAAAGTGCTGGGATTACAGGCCTGAGCCACCTGGCCGGGGCTATGATGAGTTCCTTTGCATATAGGGAAACTGAGTCTCTCAGAGGGGATTCTGCCTTCCCCAAGGTCACAGGCCCAAGGCCAGCAGCAATATCGTCAGGTCTGCGGCCCGATGTTCAAACAGGCCCTGACCAGCCAAAGTGGCTCATGCCTGGATGTTAGGAGGGGGATGACTGCTTGGGGCCAGGAGTTCCAGCCCAGCCGGGGCAATGTGGTGAGACCCCATCTCTATGAGAAAGTTTTAAAAAATTAGCTGGGCATGGTGGCGGGCGCCTGCAGTCCCAGTTACTCAGGAGGCTGAGGCAAGAGGATCACTTGAACCCTGGAGGCGGAGGCTGAAGTGAGCTGTGATGGCGCCACTGTACTCCAGCCTGGGCGACAGAGTGAGACCCCGCCTCAGACAAAACCTAAACAACACAGGAGGCGCCGATGTCCTGAGGCGCTGGTGTTTAGTCACTGGTGGGCGGGGAGAGAGCTGGTGGCAGAGCTCCAGCTGGGGGTGGGTCCTCACCTGTGCCGCCCTGCGGGGGGCCGGGGGGCTCTCTGCAGGCCTCTCTCCCTCTCAGGGGAAGACCGGCAGAAATCAAGACTGGGCCTCCAGCTCCAGTTTGTCACTAGGCCCGGCCTCGCCCGCCCGCCAGGGACTGCGGAACAGGTAACTCCTGCGCCGCCCTCAACCCACCTGGCCTGTTGCTCCAGGTGCGGCCTGGAGGCCCCGGTCCTGCACACCTGGTCAGCTCAGAGGCCAGGAAGGGGAGAGGAGGGACGGGTGGGGCCTTGGGCCGGCTGCTGCTGCTTTCGCTTTGAGCTGGGCATCTTCCCTTCCTCCCTCCCTCCCACTCCTCGTCAGACCCCTGCTTTCTGGGAAATGCTGTGACAGCTTCCTCTGAACTCTCCCTAACCTGCCCTGGAGCCCAGGGCCCCCAGGAGGCTGAGTTCCGCCCGGCCCACGGGACCTGATGCTTCCTGCGGGTCATACACCACACCTCCACCCCCGGCCACGTGGTCCCAGACTGCCCACCTTCTAGAAGGTTCTTTCTGTGCAGCCCCACCGTGTCCCCACCCCGGATGGAGCTGTCTCCCGCCTGCCCCACCTCCAGGATCTGCACACAGGAAACCCCCGTGGCTCCAGGGAGGACGTCCTGACAGCCCTTGCCTCCACCCCGAACTGTGGACATCGGGGCTGCATGGTTCTCTGGGGTGGGGCCGCCCTGGGCACTGCAGGGTGCTGGGTGAAATCTGTGTCTGGGAGTTTCCAAGCCTCCCCTGGGTTGGGGGACAGAATTGTTCCTGCTGAGATCCAGTGGACTGAATGACCTTCTGGGAGGGGACAGAAATGACTTAGGCTGTCCTGGCCAGGCAATCCCTGGCAGACAAGATTCCCAAGACTTTGCATCCCCACAAAAAGAAACCTAAATTCTTCATGTTGATTCCAAGGTGAAATGGTAATATTTGGCTCTGTGGGGTTAAATATACTCTCGAATCATCTGTTCTTTTTTCTATTTTATTTATATACTTATTTATTTACTTATTTATTGAGGTGGAGTCTCCTATTTATGTATTTATTTATTTGAGATGGAATCTCCCTCTGTCGCCCAGCCTTGAGTGCAGTGACCTGATCTTGGCTCACTGCAACCTCCACCTCCCAGGTTCAAACAATTCTCCTGCCTCAGCCTCCTGAGTAGCTGAGATTACGGGCACTCCCCACCATGCCCAGCTAATTTTTGTAATTTTCATAGAGACGGGGGTTTTACCATGTTGGCCAGGCTGGTCTCGAACTTCTGGCCTCAGGTGATCCACCCACCTGGGCCGCTGGGATTACAGGGTGAGGCACCTCGGCCGACCAGTATTTATTTATTTGTTTGTTTATTTATTTATTTTTCTTGAGACGGAGTCTTGCTCTGTCACCAGGCTGGAGTGCAGTGGCAGGATCTCAGCTCACTGCAACCTCCGTCTCCCGGGTTCAAGTGATTCTCCTGCCTCAGCCTCCCGAGTAGCTGGGATTACAGGCGTGTGCCACCACACCCAGCTAATTTTTGTATTTTTAGTAGGGTCGGGGTTTCATCATGTTGGTCAGGCTGGTCTTGAACTCCTGACGTCGTGATCCGCCCGCCTTGGCCTCCCAAAGTGCTGGCATTACAGGTGTGAGCCACCACATCTGGCTTTTTCTATTTAAAATGGTTTAGGATGGGCACGGTGGTTCACACTTGTAATCCCAGCACTTTGGGAGGCTGAGGTGGGCGGATCACCTGAGGTCAGGAGTTCGAGACCAGCCTGGACAACATGGTAAAACCCTGTCTCTACTGGAAATACAAAAATTAGCCAGACGTGGTGGCATGGGCCTGTGATCCCAGCTACCCTGGAGGCTGAGGCAGAAGAATTGCTGGAACCCGGGAGGCGGAGGCTGCAGTGAGCCGAGATTGAGCCAGTGCACTCCAGCCTGGGCAACAGAGCAAAACACCATCTCACACACAAAAAAAGTTTTAACAGGGAAATTCTGCTGAAACTAGGAAACGTACATTTCGTCTGGGGTGCGACGTGCACACTGAGTGGGGGTGGCAGGGATGAGGACACAGGAGGGTGACAACCTGGCATGGGGATCCGCGTGGAATCACACCCTCGGGGCAGCTGGCTGCTTCTGAGGCCTCATTTCATTTGATGACCTTTCCACTCGCCCCACCCCGGAGCGGTTGCTGCATAGGGAGAAGGAAATGTGTGTCTGTCCCAAGGCCGGGCTGGTCCCATCTGGGGAGAATTCCACAGGATGAAGCGAGTGAGCAGTCGCCTGTGACCCCAGCTTCATAAATCGAATATTTCAGCAGATCCTCCCGGCACACAGCCTGGGGCGCTTGCGTGGAGCCAGCGACTTTTTGGCATGTCCGGGGGCAGACTGCGCTGGGAAGAGGGATGTCAGGGCTGCCCGCGCCCTCCGAGGACAGAAGCCAGCATACGTGACCTCGTCAAGCGCTGCTTATTTACGAGGAAAATGCCGAGCTGGAAAAATAGCCGACAAAACGCTGTCTTCTTGGGGTCACAGATGCTGTGCCCGAAGTCCACGTAGGCCTCAGACGGGGGGCAGGGCCATCGTGTTGTCTGGAGGGTTTTTAAGAATAACCACAGAAAATGTTCTAAAGCCCCGCAAACGTTACTGATTGATTGAGACAGTCTCACTCTGTCGCCCAGGCTGGAGTGCCGTGGCACAGTCTCGGCTCATTGCAACCTCTGCCTCCTGGGATCAAGAGATTCTCCTGCCTCAGCCTCCTGAGTACAGGGGGTTACAGGTGTGCGCCACCATGCCCAGCTAATTTTTGTGTTTTTGGTAGAGACGGGGTTTCAGCATGTTGGTCAGGCTGGTCTCGAACTTCTCCTGGTGTGAAGCAATCCACTCCCCTCAGCCTCCCAAAGTGCTTGGATTATAAGCATGAGCCACCGAGCCTGGATGTTACTTATTTTTGGAGCTGGAGTCTTGCTCTCTTAAACAGGCTGGAGTGCAATGGCATGATCTCGGCTCACTGCAGCCTCCGCCTCCTGAGTTTAAGTGATTCTCCTGCTTCAGCCTCCCGAGTATCTGGGATTACAGGCGCCCGCCATCATGGCTAGCTAATTTTTGTATTTTGGTAGAGTTGGGGGTTTCACCATGTTGGCCAGGCTGGTCTCAAATTCCTGACCTCAGGCGATCCACCCACCTTGGCCTCCCAAAGTGCTAGGATTACAAGCAACCGCTGCGGTGCCCGGCCAAGCCCTGAAAACTTGGAGACAGTTTCACTTTGCTGCCCAGGCTGGAGTACAGTGGCTCTATCTCAGGTCACTGCAGCCTCCGCCTCCCGGGTTCAAGCAATTCTCCTGCCTCAGCCTCTGGAGTAGCTGGGATTATAGGTGTGTGCCACCACGCCCAGCTAATTGTTTTTGTATTTTTTGGTAGAGATAAGGTTGGCCAGGCTGGTCTTAAACTCCTGACCTCAAGCGATCCACCCACCTTGGCCTCCCAAGTGCTGGGATTATAGGCATGAGCCACTGCACTGGGCATGTGCCCTGCAAACTTTAAAATGCTGTGTGTTTTACAGGAAAGGGCCTGCCCCCAGGGTGCCAGGGAATCCTGCCCCCGGACTACAGCTCGTCCCTGGCCAGGGTGAGACAGGATGTCCCCAGGTGTGTGGCCACCTTAGGAGGCACCTGAGATCCCTTCCCAGGCCTCCACAGTGGAGAGCAGGGGGTAGTACGTCCAAAGGGCATCGGGCGTGAAGGGGGTGTCAGATGAGGGGGCGGCTGGGTCTGGGGGTTTCTTGGCTGGGAGCAGGAGCTGAGGGATCTAGAAACTGACCGGACAGGTGCACTATTGCCACGTCTACAGGATAGGTGTAGAAGCCAGGCTCTGATGTGAGGTGGGCTGACAGGCAAGGTCACAGCTTCTCTCCCGTCCATCCCTCTGGGGTGCTGTGGGGTTCCAGTGAAGGCGCAGGACGGCCGGGCACAATGCAGGGACCCTGGTGCCGAGTCTGTCCCCACCCAGCCGAGACTGCCCCCGCTCCCCTGGAACCCCGCTCCCCTGGAATCCTGACGGGCCTGGTTACCCACAGGGCGGCACCTTCAACACTTTGTCTTTTTTTTTGCCCCAATTTTTTATTTTTTGGAGACGGGGCCACACTCTTGTCGCCCAGGCTGGAGTGTGGTGGTGCAACCTCGGCTCACTGCAACCTCCACCTCCCCAGGCTCGGGTGATTCTCGTGCCTCAGCCTCCCGAGTAGCTGGGACTGCAGGGTGCACCACCTCGCCCGGCCAATTTTTTCCTTATTATTATTTTCGGAGACGGGGTCTTACTAGGTTGCCCAGGCTGGTCTTGAACTGCTGGGCTCAAGCAATCCTCCTGCCTCGGCCTCCCAAAGTGTTTCTATTACAGGCGTGAGCCACCACGCCTGGCCTTTTTTTTTTTTAATTTTTTAATTTTTAATTTTTTTTTTTATGTCAGGTGAGACTTTAGGGGAAAAAAAGGGGCAGAAGCCTGGTGAGCTGTTTGCAAGAGGTATCAACTCATTTCATCTTTCATGAGTTGATCAAAGAAGAAAAAAAAACCACACAAGGCTAGAAGGGTCACCCTAAGAAGAAAAGGACGATCCAGCAGTTCCCACAGAACCACAAGCCCCCACCTTCTGCTTTGTCTTCTCCCGAAGTACAGTGCCAGCAACCCTTGCCCTACATTTCCCCCACAGGTTAGTATCAGCTTGCGGGTTGTCTCCAGGAAGTACTGGAGGGGGAGGCTGGTGGCCTCAAGACCTTTAGAGAGCTCAGAGGGACCCGAAGACGGTCCAGCCGCTCCCACATCCAGCCCCGAGGCAGCCTCCTCTGCCCGAGGACACAGCCCTGAAGGCAGAAAGGCTGGGGCTTTGGATGTCAGACAATGGGAGAACCAGGTGATGGGCCTGCCAGGAACCCCAAAGACGCCAGGCAAGCGCTCACCGTGTCATCTGCAACCCACCGCAGCTGAATGGTTCTAAGCCCGAAGAGTGACGTGCCTTGGTGGTCACTGGATTTGTTGGGAGAGGAGAGGTGACAGAACCACCTGCCCTCGGGCCGGCTGCAGGGGCGGGGGACTGGAGGGTGAATCTACTGGATCTGCTGGGGTTTCCAACCACACCGACAGCTCGGAAAGCCGGTGCTTCCTCTCTGCGGGGTGAGTCTCAGCGCAGCTGCTGCTGCTGGGACCTGGGCGTCGCTGCTCCCTGAAGCACCGGGATGGGGAGGCGATGGCGCCCTGCTGGGCAGGAGGCAGGGGCGGCCTTCCCTCAGAGGCTGCAAGACCGGAGCAGCGCGGAGGAAGTGGCTTCCATCACAGAAGGCCGACGCCCTGTCTTCCACGGGGGCAGGGATGGTGGCGCGAGGACAGAGGGAAGCCAGGGGGCACTCCCCTTTTCTTCCCGAGTCAGAGCCTTGATCTGACGCCCAGGCTGGAGTGCAGAGGCGCCATCATGGCTCACTGTAGCCTCGACCCCCTGGGTTCAAGGGATCCTCCCACCTCAGCCTCTCAAAGCGCTGCAGTGACAGGCAGGAGCCGCAGACCCGCCACCCCCACGCCGGCCTCCTGTCCTTCCTTTTGGTGAAACCGCTGTTGCCTGGGGCCTCACTGCAGGTCTTCATCACGTGACCCAAAGGGAGCAGCCGGCTCTCCCTAAGGCCACCCTGTGCCCTCCAGCCTCGGCGCCCGGCGATGCGGGTCGGGTCAGCTCAGGGACACCCTCTCCACGCCGGGCTGAACCGAAGCCCAGCGCCCAAAGCCGGACGGAAGAAAGGAGCACGATGGCGGTTTGCGTTTTCTCTCCCTGTTTTGTTTTGTTTTTTTAACCTAAGGAAGCAGGCTCTGAGACCACACACAGCAGCGTCGCCCGTCCCCGGAGCCGGAGCCACCCCGGGCGGGACGCGCAGGACAGGAGACCCCGTCCCTGCGTTCGCAGTTGCCCAGCCACGGTGCTCGTCGCAGGGGTGAGGCAGGAAGGTGGGTGGAGTCGCCAGCCTGTCCTCAGCTGGAAGGGCGGGGCGTGGACAGGGACGGTGGGCAGGTCACCAGCGGGACGCGGGAGCCAGGCCACTGTCACACGGCGGTGCGCGTGGGTGTGCTGGGCTGGTTCAGCCGTAGGGTTTTACACAACCAGCCGGCAAAATCCACTTCTTCCACCTCGGACCGCTTGATGAAGGCGTGGTTCTGCAAGGGAACAGGAGCTGTGAGTCCCGGGGCCCTGGCGTCACAGCAGGGGAGGGAGGCCAGCTACTCAGGAGGCTAAGGCAGGAGGATCTCTGGAGCAGGGGAGTGGGGAGCTGCAGTAAGCTACAACCACACAACTGCATTCCAGCCTGGGTGACACAGCAAGGCTGTATCCAAAAAAAAAATTGTTTTGGACCAGGTGTGCTGGCTCACATTTGTAATCTCAGCACTTTGGGAAGCCGATGTGGGTGCATCACCTGAGGTCAGGAGTTCGAGACCAGCCTGGCCAACACGGTGAAACTCCGTCTCTACTAAAAATACAAAAATTAGCTGGGCGTGGTGGCACGCGCCTGTGGTCCCAGCTACTTGGGAGGCTGAGGCAGGAGAATGGCTTGAACCCGGGAGGTGGAGGCTGCAGTGTGCTGAGATTGTGCCACTGCTCTCCAGTCTGGTCGACAGAGCAAGACTCCGTCCCCCTGCCAAAAAACCCCAAAACTGAAAGCCACATCCCAGCACTCATAAGGTGCTGGTTTCTCTGGGTTTGGTGCCTCAAGCTGGCATCTCCTCTTTCTTAGAGGCAAAGGAAGTAGCAGGCTGCCTGGGAGGGCGGTGTCTCCAGTCCACCAGTGGTCTGTGGAGGGGATCACAGGTCACTGATGGTGGCCATGGTGTGGGAGAGCACGCGGGGTGGTACACAGTGGGCTGAGGGCCAGCAGGACCATGCCCAGGGACCCCTCTGAGGGTGCAGTCTCCGCTGGGGAGATGAGTTTTGGTGAACAGCTGGGCTTCTGGGGATATCAGAGGATGGGGGTTTAATGAGACACCGGAGCATCCATGGCCTTGGGGACCTGCCGGCCACAGTGCGCAGAACAGGGACAGTCACCCTCTAGTTGGCAGGGAAAGGAGTTCGGGGGCTGAGAGCTGCCTCCAGCTGCTCATGAGGGCAAATGAGCCTGGGGCCGCATCCTGTGTGCGGGACCAGCCCCAGGCAGGAGTGGCGGAGCTCAGAGCACCTTCGCAGCCCCAGAGCCCGCAGGCACCACTCACCGTGAGCATCTTCAGGTCCGCCCGCTCTGCTGGGTTCTTGATGAGGCTGGTGTTCCGAGGGGCAGGATGGGAGGTGGCGGGGGAGACAAGACAGGCCAGTTAGTTGGCAGCTCCGGGACCCCTGCGTTTTGGGCTGTGGCCAGGGAGACCTGGGTCTGTGGCACGGACCCGCCTGCTGTGCTCTGCCACCTGGCAGAGGACGGGAAACCCTGCCCAGTCGGTCAGAAGCCTGAAAGCAACCCCAGCTGACTTTCTACTCAAAACCCCAAGCCCAGGAGCCCGAACGTCAACATGGAACCTTGTCCTTTTAAACAGAGCTGGCTCAGGCAGGTGCCGGAAGCAGCCGGGGCTGAGGGCTCTTCAGGCACAGAGCAGCGGGCCTCAGATGCTGTTCACGGCCCCCCCCCGCCGGAGGGTGTGCCATGGGCCTGGGGCACCGTCAGCACCAGGAGGGCGGTGTAGTTCCAAGGCATCCCCGGCTTGGACACACGGATCGGCCTATGGGCAGGCGGGGGGATCCCATCTCCTCCACTGGGGGCTGCGCCACGCACCTCTGAGGCCCACACCAGATGCTGCTGGGTGCTTGTGGGCAGAATAGAGAAGGCTTGGCGACCCTCCTAGAACCTAAGGACAGACCCTGGGGAGCCCATGATCAGCACGCCAGGGGTCGGGGGACCAGGCAGAGGCTTCTCCTCCTGCCACAGATGGAAAGGAGGGGACAGCATCATGTCCACAGAGCCTGCGATCCTGCTTCACGCCCGGGCTCAGGGGCAGGCTGGCATGACAGCCCTGGGGAAGGAATTCTGGCTTCCTGGTGGGCTCAGGGTTCTGCCCAACTCTGCACAGGGATTCTGGATGGGCAGGCTGGGCCATGGGCCCCACCCAGGACCCGGGAATGGCACATCTGGGTCTCGGCCAGGGGTGTGGGTGGCCTGGCTCCACCTACCATCTATTGACAAACTCCTGGAAGTCCAGGGTGAACACGCCATTGGGCAGCTTGGGAGGTGGCTGTGGAGGAGAACAGAGGGTGGGTCAGCCCTGGGCGTCCTCAGGGACCCTTGGCTGGACCCCTCCCGGCCCCCCACCCTGCAGGCCTGGCCGACACCACACACCGCACGGGGCTGCATCGTCAGAGCCGGCCTCCCGAAAACTCTTGAGAGTCATAGCCAAACCCCTCGCTCGAGTCTTGTCACTTAATTCCTTCCCCAGAGTGATGCTGGCTCAAGGGTGAGCTCTGGGACTGGGCCCCACCGGGGACAGCTGGGTCCAAAGTTATTCTGTTTTGAGACAGAGACTTGCTCAGTTGCCCAGGCTGGAGGGCAGTGGTGTGATCTCTGCTCACTGCAGCCTCCGCCTCCTGGGTTCAAGTGATTCTCCAGCCTCAGCCTCCCGAGTAGCTGGGATTACAGGCATGTGCTACCACATCTGGCTAATTTTTGTACTTTCAGTAGAGATGGGGTTTCACCATGTTGGCCAGGCTGGTCTCGAACTCCTGACCTCAGGTGATCCACCCACCTTGGCCTCCCAAAGTGCTGGGATGACATACTTGAGCCACAGAACCCAGCCAAACTGGGTCCAAAGTTTTGAGGCCAAGCACTGGGAAGCCTGGCCTGGAACACACGTCCCCGGAGTGGGCGCGGCCCTGGGAGTGGTGCCGGCAGTGCAGGCTCAGGCCCCTCCTGTGCAGGGGTGGGAAGAGGCGGGGGGCGGGGGGACGCGCACACTGGGCCTGGGCGCGGCTACCAGGTGCAGGGAGAGCTGGGTCACCAGGGCCACCCGCCTGGCTCTGTCATTATCTTGCCACCCAACCCCAGGCCTAGCCCAGTCTGCAGGCGGCTTAGACGCCCATTTGTCTGCTCCGGCTCGAAAGGGCCAAACAGAAGCCCACAGAAGGTCCGAGGGGTGGCCCGCCCTGGTCACATGGTCAACAGGGCTTTGGGATCCAGTCCTGTGCCTCCCTGACAGCTGCAGGCCTGGGAGGAGACCATGCCCCTCCTCGTGCCTTGGTTTACTCATCCAGGCAGTGGAAACGCTCGTACTGCTGCTCGTGGGGTGGTTATGGGGACTGACTGCTGCTCGCCTGTGGTTTTGGGGACCTATAGGTCCTTCTAGGCCCTCTGGGCCTCCTTCTAAGAGGCAAGGGCCATGGCTGCACCTTTCTCCATGGAAGCGGGGTGATTGATAGTGCATGCCCACGGGCTCCAGGACACTTTGATGCAGACACTGGGCCACTGCTCAAGGGGCAGCCTGGCTCCTTGGCCTGAGCCCAGGGCTGCTGGCATGTGGCTCCCTCTGGACTCAAGGTGAGAGGCTGCGGTGGGAATTCTGGGTTCATCTTATAAAAAGCAGTGCCCTTCGGGAGGAGCTGGCTTGTGCTGCATGGGGAAGGCAGGCTGCGTGGTGCATGTGGGACTGGCTGCGTCCACCCACCCCCTCCGGCAAAACCCAGTCAAGTTCGCTGTTTCCGTTTTTTAGTACAAGATTCTAGCAGGAATGGATTAACTCCACTTATAAAAAGAAATGCCAGCCAGGCACAGTGGCTCACACCTGCCTTCTGAACCCTCTCGGGAGGCTGAGGCAAGTGGGAGGATTGCTTGAGTCCAGGAGTACGAGACCAAACCTGTTGCCTGGGCAACATAGCAAGACCCCATCTCTACAAAAAAATTAAAAAATTACCCAGGAATGGTGGCTTGTGCCTGTGGTCCCAGCTACTTGGGAGGCTGAGAAGCAAGGATCACTTGATCCTGGTAGGTGGAGGCTGGAGTGAGCTGATTATACCACTCCACTCCAGCCTGGGCAACAGAGTAAGACAATCTCTTAAGAAAAGAAGTGGCTGGGTATGGTGGCTCACACCTGTAATCCCAGCACTTTGGGAGGCTGAGGTGGGAGCACTACTTGAAGCCAAGAGTTCAGGACCAACCTGACCAACTTACCCAGACCCCTCATCTTTAAAATAAAAAAAATAGAAAAGAAAAGGCTAGGTGCGGTGGTTGATGACTGTAATCCCAGCACTTCGGGAGGGTGAGGCGGGCGGATCACCTGAGGTCGGGAGTTTGAGACCAGCCTGATAAACATGGAGAAACCCCGTCTCTACTAAAAATACAAAATTAGCTGGGTATGGTGGTGCATGCCTGTAATCCCAGCTACTTGGGAGGCTGAGGCAGGAGAATCACTTGAACCTGGGAGGTGAAGGTTCCAGTGAACCAAGATCAAGCCACTGCCCTTCAGCCTGGGCAACAGAGCAAGACTCCGTCTCAAAAAAAAAAAAAAAAAGAAATTAGCTGGGTGTGGTGGTGTGCACCTGTAATCTAGCTGCTCGGGAGGCTCAATTGAGCCTGGAAAGTGGAGGTTTCAGTGAGCGGAGATCGCAACACCACACTCCAGACTGAGCAACTCTTGCTCCAGTCAGAGCGAGCCTCTGCCTCAAAAAACAAACAAAAGAAAGAAAGAAAGAAAGAAAAACCAAAGGGCGTGGCGCACAAACCTCATTCACAATATAGTCCAGCAGTTCAAAGATGGCCATGGCGGGCCGGCTGTCCATCCCGTGACCTGCATGGGCACAGAGATGGAGGTGAGTTGGGCTGTGGCCACCTTGTATCTGCTGGGGGTTGGGCTCCAAGGGGGCTGATCACTGCCAAGTGTCCCCCTCCCCCTGCCAGGCGAAATCGGAGGTCGGTGTGCAGCGGCCCGAGATGAAGCTCCCTGGCCTGACTGTCTCCAGCCTTCATTCCCTGGGACAGCTACTTCGCCTGAGCCTCTAGTGAATTAAAAAAAAAAAAAAAAAGCCAAAAGGAACACAAACATTTTTTGAGAAGTCACACATTTGGCTTGGTGAGGTTTGCCAGCCATGCCAAAGTCATCACCCCTGCTCTCTGGCGGGCAGCGGGACGGATGGCGCTGACCACAGGCAAGAACAGCAGCGTGACCTTGCACGGAGCTGCCGGTACTGATGGCGGCGGGCCCTGAATGCCACTCAGAACAAGAGACCGGCTGGGGGTGGCTGACCCCTGTCGGAGAACCAGCTGGCCAGGCCTGGGTGTGGCTGCTGGACTTCCGCCTTCTGCTCCTGTCGCGAAATGGGCAGGCAGGCTGGGGCCACGGGCTGGGGGCGGGGCTGGCAGGCGTGCAAGGGGCCCATATACCACCTAGGAGTTGGGGCTGGGAGGGGCCAGGGTCAGGCCTGAGGACTAGCACTTGGGGACTCTTCCTGGGATGAGATCAAGACTTCACAGCAATCTGGCTGCAGGGGAAGAAGTGGGTTTGCCAGTGCTGTGAAAATCACCTTCTCACAGCCCCAGTGTCCATCCAGGGTGGATGGGCCACAAAATGTGGCCCATCCGTGTCGCAGCCTCTCAAAAGGAGCCAGGCTGTGACACCCACCATGGCGTGGATGAGCCTTGAGGACACTGCGCTCAGGGAGAGAAGCCACACATAAAACCCAGAGGGCCACACAGGGTGTGACCCCATTTCTGTTCAATGCCCAGGACAGGCCGGTCCACAGAGGCAGGAAGGGGACGGAGACTGATGGCTGATGGGGACAGGGCACTGAGAAGGCTCTGTGTGAATGAAAACTGCTGAACTGCTAAGTGAGTTGTGGGGTGTATGCTTTCTAGTTCAGAAACGAGGTTTTAAAACCAACTGTAGTCCGCTATGGGGTCCTTTAGGGGTCTGACTTACTAACTCTCCCTAATGTCTGACTTAAAAAAAAAAAGTCACAGGGCCCTCCTGTGATTCTGTGCTGGAGACGTGTCCACTCCCTGGCTCCCCCTCAGACGGTGGAAGTGTCCACTCGGACATCTCTGGCTCGGGATAGGAAGCTCCCTCTCCGAGGTGCCTGCCCTAAGCACGGGATTGTCCTCTGCAAGCCCATCTGTCCCCAGGGTCTGTGCCCTCCCATCCCCTCCCAAGCTGCATTCCCTCCTGCGTGTGTTGGGCTGGAGCCAGCAGGCCACCAAGGGACATGCCAAGTCAGCTGTCCACTTCGGGGCTCCCTGGAAGGCTTGGGCCACACGCAGGAGCGTGTCACCTGCAGGGCCTGGGCTCTGTGGTGGCCAACGCCTTCCACCTTTGTCTGTTTGAGTGCTTTCAGGAGAAAACGTTGGAAAATGCAAGGGCCCAGGCGCCTGGCAGCAGAGCCATGTGCCCAGATCCCGCCAGCTGGCAGCGACAGGGGCAGCTGCCCCGGGCAGAACAGGTCTGGGGCGCTCGCCGCTTCCAGCTCTGTCCCCGGAAACCCCAGGACCATCTGAGGACTGCTGACCGCGGTCGGCACCATCCAGCGGGACAGGTGGTGCGACAGGGGCCAGAGGGGAGGCAGCTGCTGGTCCCGGCACAGCGGGCCCCGCGCCGGGTACTGCCCGTCCAGACCGGAAGTGGCAGACTCAGGCCGTACCGCTGATGGGGCGCCCGGGGGGTCTCGGCCGAGGTGAGATGCTGTGAGGCTCTCCTTCTGCGCCGTCGACCACGGGCCGACCAAAGATGGCCTCCAGCTCCTTGGCGTCGGGTGGGGGGATGGGGTACCTTCCGATGGCCAGCTCCACCAGGGACAGGCCCATGCTCCAGATGTCCGACTGCACGGAGTAGTGCGTGCCCTGCAACCGCTCCGGCTGCAGCAGAGGCGGGAAGAAAGACAGCAAGGGGCGGGACGGCAGCTGGAACCTGAGGGGGCTGGGTGGCAGAGCAGGCTTGCCCCGTTCCAGCCCCAGTCGCCCTGTCCATGGCTGACAACCGCGGTGATGGAGAGAACCTCAGCGATTCCACCTCCCAGCTCACCCACCCGGGGCCCCCCGCCTCCGGCCTGGAGCCGGTGCTGGCCGCACTCCTGAAGAACCCACCATGCTCTGCGCTTTCGGGAGTGGACAACGGGCCCAGGAAGCAGGGCTCCTTCTCCACGCTACCGTCGCAGACCTGCTCTGAGCTCAACTGGGCAGACTGCGGAATCCTGTCATTTCCTCAAAGACCCGAGAGTCCAGGCTGGGCACGGTGGCTCACACCAGTAATCCCAGCACTTTGAGAGGCTGAGGCAGGAAGATCACAAGGTCAGGAGATCAGGACCATCCTGGCCAACATGGTGAAACCCCGTTTCTACTAAAAATACAAAAAATTAGCCAGGCTTAGGCGCCTGTAGTCCCAGCTACTCGGGAGGCTGAGGCAGGAGAATTGCTTGAACCCAGGAGGTGGAGGTTGCAGTGAGTCAAGATTACACCGCTGCAGCCTGGGCAACAGTGCGAGACTCTGTTTCAAAAAAACAAAAACAAATTTAAAAAAAAGAAAAGAAAGAGGCCAGGTGAGGTGGCTCATGCTTGTAATGCCAGTACTTTAGGAGACTGAGGCGGGTGGATCATCTGAGGTCAGGAGTTTGAGACCAGCCTGGCCAAATGGTGAAATCCTGTCTCTACTAAAAATAAAAGCATTAGCCAGGTGTGGTGGCGCGTGTCTATAGTCCCAGCTGCTCGGGAGGCCAAGGCAGGAGAATTGCTTAAACCTGAGAGGCAGAGGTTGCAACGAGCCAAGATCACGCCACTGTACTCCAGCCTGGGCGACAGAGCAAGAGATTCAAAAAAAAAAAAAGAAAGAAAGAAAGAAAGAAACCTGGTAGGCCCTGCTAGAGACATAAAGCTATTCGAGAATTCCAACAGGAAGGGGAAATTTGGCTTGGCGAGGTGGCTCAGTGCTGGTGGAATCCCAGCACTTTGGCAGGCCGAGGCAAGAGGGTCACTTAAGCCCAGGAATTCATGAGCAGCCTCGGCAATACAAATAAAAAATAAAGAGCAAGGGGAATCTGAAAAGCAGGTTGTATCCAGGAGGCACCGGCTTTAGGGAAGCCTTGTGGCAAGTGGGGAGAGCTGATGGGAGGGTGGGTGTGGCTGGGGCGGGAACATCCATGGCGCTAACAGCCACGTAGGAGTGCTTGTCCGCCAAGGAGCTGGGAAAGCCTGTGGGAGGCAAGAGAGCTGGGGGACTCACAGCCATGTAGGAACGCGTGCCCACGAAGGAGTTGGCCATGGAGTCGATGAGCTGCCCGCTCACCCCGAAGTCGCACAGCTTGATCTCCCCTCTGGAGTTCACCAGGATGTTGGAAGGCTTCACATCTGGGCGGCGGGGGTGGAAGGCAGGCTGCGGGTGAGGGGCGCCTAATAGCTGCCCGCCGGCCCGCGGGGCTCTGGGGCGGGCAGGCCGGGTCTTACCTCGGTGCATGATCTGGTGCTTCTCTCGGAGGTACGCCAAGCCCCGGAGGACCTGCAGGGGGGTGCCAAGGCGGTCACTGGACAAGGCCACTGGGGCCTAACTCCTGACCTGGCCCAGGGGTCGGACCTGAGCAGCCAGAGCCGGAGCAAGGGACCCGAGGCGTGAACCCTAGTTCAGGCTGTGCTGAGCTTGCAGGGGGGAGCCAGCGAGGGCAGAGGCAAGACAATTCGGAGGGTCCGTGCCAGTGCGTGCGAGTGAACCCCAGTTCCCACCGGGCTGCAGGGTGGTGATGCCATTACTGCCTGGGAATCAGAGCACGTGGCTGAGCCCCACGGAAGCTGAGGCAGTGGCCCACGGCCTGGGAGCAGGCGGGCTGCCGAGTTTGCCCACACCAGCCAGAAGGGCAGCGTCTGTCATGCATCTGGGGTCCCAGGGACTGTGCTAAGGGCCCCCAGATGGGACAGGGTAAGGGTGCCTGGGAAGGGTGCTGTTTTCCCCAGGCCCACCCTGGAAGGAATATCCCGAGAAGGGAAACAAGCAACCGGGGCGGCGCTGACGGCAGCTTTCAACTGTGAAACGCCGTGTCTGGCACGCGGCCTGCGGCTCACTCACCGCTATAGTCAGGCGGGACTCCCCCGCAATGGGCAAGGCGTAAGCTCCTAGAGGCTCTGCGGAGTGGCTGCGCTGGACACCCAGCAGCAGAGAAGCCCCGCCCCGCCGCTGGGCCTGGTGGCAGTTCTAACAGCGAGCGGGGAGCGTGTCCAGAGGTCCTGGTGTCCCACCTCCCACCCCAGGGTCTCCCCTTCAACAAGCTCCTGTCCCCTACAACGTGCTAGCTGCCAGCGTCCCCCTGCCACGAGGGCAAGAAGGGACCAGCATGGCAAACAGAGAATACTAAGAGTGAGGAGGGACCTCACATCCCCATTCGGCAGATGGCGACCTCAGGCCCCAAAAGGGATGTCACTTGTTCAGGCTCCACAGGGGCGTGGCTGCAGCCTTGGCCACTGTGTTCCTGCAGGGGCCACCCTAACCCCACCACACGGTGAGTGGGTCCTGGAAGCCTGGCCGCGTGGAAGAGGTCTGCGCAGAGTGGGTGTGGTCGCGAGGCGGGTCTGCCGCGGGACTGACCGCAATGCTGACTTTCCCCAGGATCTCCTCGGGAATCCTCCTGGCTTCCGTCAGCACCTGGTCCAGGGAGCCGCCATCCTAGAGGGCACACAGGGAGAGTGCAGGCTCTGCACACGTGGCTGCGAAGCCACGGACGCATCCCCAGCTCCAGGCGAGGGGGTGGTCTGCCTCCTGACCTGAAGCAGAGGCCAGAGCCCAACGCCACCCACTGGCCAAGGGCTGGGGAGCTTTCGACAGTTCTGCCTTCGGTCCGCACACCCACCCCCAAAGGTGGGGAAGGGACAGAGCCCAGGGTGCCCCCGCCTCCCGTCCCATTCCGGAATCAGTTGTGTCACTCTGCCCTCCTGAGGTCGCCGGGACAGAGGCTCTGCTCCGGGTCCAGCCCGAGTCCTGGCCGGGTGCTCAGCCAGCTGTGGGGCCCACACTCCCTGCAGCCAGGCTGGAAACCAGCTTTTTGGGCCTGGGTCCTCTTCCCAGCACGTGAAGGGAAGGAGAACATGAGGGCGTGGAGGAGACCTGAGCGCTGCCCCATGTAGGAGGAGGCGGCAGGTTAGCGTGTGCCCGTCCAGATCCCCACAGGGCTCCCTCGCTGAGCCCTGCGGCTCCACTTCTGGGCACCTGCTCTGTGTCTGTCCCTGCCGCCTAGGGTGGAAAGGCCAGGCCAAGTGGGACCGGATGCCGGTGGGGTGCTTGGACGGCAGGAGGGACCCCAGTGAGGCCAGCCCAGGTGACGGTCACCTCGGCCCCTCCCACAGCCTGTGCCAGGCATCCTTCGGAGGGCCTGGAAACAAGTAATCCCGGGTAGGCTGGTCCCTGGGTGTGGCCCGAGATCCAGGTCACAAACAAGGAAACAGAAATTCCCTGTCTTGCCCGAGGCTGCCTGGCAACAAACCCAGGGACCAAAGCCCCTGAACGCCAAAACCCCAGACCCTGGGAGCCACCCCAGGTGCCTTCTTAGAGGTCGAGGCTCCGGACACACCTGCCAGGCCACCTCCACGACAGAAGCGGGGGACAGGCCCAGTTCCCACTGCCACATGCCTAGCGTGCGTCTCTTCTGCGCTGAGCAGAGAGGAAAGGGGAACTGTGCTGCAGAGGCGGGCTGGGGGAGCCAGGATTTCCCCCCGACACTGCTCCAGGACCCCTGCAACACCCAACCTTCCCAGGGATGGCTTTCGTTCACATGGCGGGGAGGAGGCAGGGGAGAAATCCCGGACTTCGGGATGCCTGGGTCGCTGCTCTCTGGCCACTTCTGCCCAGCTAGGCTCGGAGAGAAAGGCTGAGGGAAGTTCTGGAAAACCCAACATGCTTTGAGGCCTCTTGAGCACACACGTGACTCCATCCACCAGCTCCAGGCTGAAGACACAGACACAGGCTGCGGGGCGGGTGTGCGGGGCCTCAGGCAGCCCAGGAGAAGCTGCCGGGACAGGAGCTCCGGAGCCAAGGCCAGGGGGAAGCTGCTTCTATTCTCGGTTTTTACCAATCCACCTTAAAAGAATTATTTTAAAAAGAGGCTGGATGTGGGCTGGGCGCGGTGGTGCACACCTGTAATGCCAGCACTTTGGGAGGCTGAGGCAGGCGGATCACTTGAGGGCAGGAGTTCGAGACCAGCCTGGCCAACATGGTAAAACCCCATGTCTACAAAAAATACAAAAGTTAGCCAGGTGTGGTGGCGCACACCTGTAGTCCCAGCTACTCGGGAAGCTGAGGTGGGATGAGCCCTTGAATCCAGGAGGTGAAGGTTGCAGTGAGCCGAGATCGAACCACGGCTCTCCGGCCTGGATGACAGAGCGAGACCCTGTTTCAAAAAGCAAAAACCGGAAAGAAACCAACAACTTCAAAGTGGCAGAGTGGTGAAAAACAGACCATCCCAAGCAACGAAATCCTGTAAGCCCCGACCCCCAGATGGCTCCTTTCAGTCTTCACTTTCCACAGGGTTGCAATCAATGTTTGCTGAGGGAGGAATTTCAAAGTATCTTTCCCAGGAGATTAGGGCGGGTTGAGTGCACCGCTGCAAACCCCAGGAGCTGGTGGAAGACGACTCACAGGAGCCTCGTTCTCTCTGCAGCTGTCTCTCTCCACGGTGACATCAGGGCCAGATCACTCTCTGGGGTGGGGCCGCCCTGGGCACTGCAGGGTGCCGAACAGCATCCCTGGCCTCCACCCACTCCACACCAGGAGCACACCCTCCTCGTCATGACAACCGCAAATGTCCCCAGACAGCGCCAGGTGTCTCCTGGCAGGCAGAACTGCCCCGGGTTGCGAAGGGTAGGCCTCCAGCTCTAAAGACCCAAGTCTGGCAGGGTAAGCAATTTGTCTGAGTCACAGAGACAGGATGTGGTGCGGGGAATATTGCAACTGCACACTGCTGACCCCAAATCTCACTCTTTGTGCACGACCACACACTTTTATCGTGCATATGTGTGCGTGTGTATGTGTGATGTTGAAAATGTTCTTGTAACTGTAATTTTGTTACACAGGTAGTAGGGGAACACATTTGTCTTATAAAAAATTCAAATATAGGCCAGGTACGGTGGCTGACGCCTGTAATCCCAGCACCCAGGGAGGCCGAAGCCGGCAGATCATCTGAGGTCAGGAGTTCGAAACCAGCCTGGCCAACATGGTGAAACCCCGTTACTACTAAAAAATACAAAAAACTAGCTGGTGTTATGATGGGCGCCTGTAATCCCAGCTACTCTGGAGGCTGAGGCAGGAGAATCGCTTGAACCCGGGAGGCGGAAGTCGCAGTGAGCCGAGATTGTGCCACTGCACTCCAGCCTGAGCAACAGAGTGAGACTCCATCTCAAAAAAACAAAACAAAACAAAACAAAACCCTCAAATGTTGATCAATAACCCGGATATCCCCCGTGATCACTCCCACTATTCTCCCCGGAAGTGTCACTTATAATGTTCAGATCATTTTGCTCTCTCTTCTTTTCCTTCCTTCCTTTCCTTTTCTCTCTCTCTCTCTGTCTGTCTCTCTCTCTTTCTCTCTTTGACAGGGGTTGCCCAGACTGCAGCATAGTGGTGTGATCTTGGCTCACTGCAACCTCGACCTCCTGGGTTCAGGCGATCCTCGCACCTCAGCCTCCCAAGTAGCTGGGACTACAGGCGCACCACCATGTCTCGTTGATTTTTTATAGAGATAGGGGTTCCTCACATTGCCCAGGCTGCTCTCAAACTTCTGGGTTCAAGAGATCCTCCTGCTTCCGCCTCCCAAAGTGCTGGGATTACAGGAGTGAGCCATTCTACCTAGCCCGAAGATCTAGCTGTTGCATTTGGAAATACAGACTTTATTGAGTTTTTGAGCCTGTTGTCCAGGCTATAGAGCAGTGGCTCAATCATTGCTCACTGCAGCCTCGACCTACTGGGCTCATGAGACCCCCCCAAAGCACTGGGATTAGAGGTGTGCTTGCAGGCCGAGCGCAGTGGCTCATGCCTGTAATCCCAGCACTTTGGGACGTCGAGCAGATTACCTGCGGTCAGGAGTTCAAAACCAGTCTGGCCAACATGGTGAAACCCCGACACTACTAAATATAAAAAAATGAGTAGGGTGCGGTGGCGCGCACCTGTAATTGCAGCTACAGGAGAGGCTGAGGCAGGAGAATCACTTGAACCCGGGAGGCGGAGGTTGCAGTGAGCCGAGATTGCGCCATTGCACTCCAACCAGGGCAAGAGAGCAAGACTCCATCTCAGAAAAAATAAAGGCTTGTTTGCCCAGCCAGAGTTTAAAATAACATCAAAGTGGGCTCACACCGATAAGCCCAGCATTTTGGGAGGCCGAGGCAGGAGGATCACTTGTGGCCAGGAGTTCAAGACCAGCCTGGGCAACATGAAGAGACCCTATCTCCACAAAAATAAGCAAATAAATTAGCTGTGCGTGGTGGCTCATGCCTGTAGTCTCAACTACTCAGGAGGCTGAGGTGAGAGGGTAGGACCCGTGCACTCCAGCCTGGGCAACGCAGCAAGACCCTGACTTGGAAATACAATAAATCAAGGAACGGGCTCACGCTATGTTGTTTTCTGCATCCACCCCTCCCCTACACTAACAGTGGACTTGGGGGATGTTCCCATTCAGTATGCCCTTGTGGATTTCACTTTCTCACTGCAAAGCGGCCAAATATCATTCTTTAATCACTCCCTTACTGACGGACACGTCTACTTTCCATTACCGCAGAACAAGGACGGGCATTCTTCTGATTTGACCAGACCCCTAGGAAAGCCAAGGACACCTCTACAAGGTCCATAAGCCCCTGGCTATCTGCTCCCATCCCATGATGCCCCACTATCCTCTGGGTTCCTGCCCTGAGTTATCCAGTAATAGATTCAGGCCCCAGGGAAGCAGCCAGCCCGCTGTTCCTAAGCTCCAGTCACCAACAAGTGATAAATACAGGACTGGGCGCGGTGGCTCATGCCTGTAATCTCAGCACTTTGGGAGGCTGAGGCGAGAGAATCGTTTGAGCCCAGGAGTTCGAGATCAGCCTGGGCAATATAGTGAGATCCCATATGCACAAAAAAACTTAAAAACTACTCATGTGTGCTGGCACACCTGTAGTCCCAGCTACAGGAGGCTGAGGTGGGAGGATCATTTGAGCCCAAGAAGTCGAGGCTTCAGTGAGCTTGGATCATACCACTGCACTCCAGCCTGGGTGACAGAGAGAGACCTTGTACCCCCCACCTTCCAGAGAAAGAAAGAAAGAAATGCAAAATAGAGATGGCATAGAAATATGGGGAAATAATGTAGAAACACAGGGAAATGGCCACAGCAGCCAGGACATGGATGCAACACCCAGCATGTGCTGGGTGCCGTCCCGGGAGGAGCTCATGTGGTCCTCACCCCACCAGGGACTAGCACCTCCCTCGACTTCACAGCAGAAGCGGCAAGAGCCCTGTCCCAAGTCCTGCGGTGAGAGTGAGCGGTGGTGCCCATCCTCAGCCACAGCGCTAAGCTGCCCGCCTTGGCTCACTGGGGAGGCCTGGGAGGGAATGACACAGGTGTTGAGCAGGCCCCGCCATGGAATGCACTCAGGTGAATTCATCCTTTAGCATGAAGAGGGTTCCAGGACTGGCGAGGATGTCGGGGTGTCCCCCTTCGAGGTTTTTAATACCTAGGATGCTGTGCCATCAGGGCTCACCTGATGCTTTCAAATCAATGGGCTCCATGTTTTTTTTCTCACTCTGTCACCCAGGCTGGAGGGCAGTGGCGCAATCAGCTCACTGCAACCTCCGCCTCCAGCGTTCAAGCGACTCTTGTCCCGAGTAGCTGATGACAGGTGCATGCTGCCACACCCGGCTAATTTTTGTACTTCTGTAGAGACGGGCTTCACTATGTTGTCCAGGCTGGTCATGGACTCCTGAGCTTAAGTGATCCACCCACCTCTGCCTCCCAAAGTGCTGGGGTTATAGGTGTGAGTCACGTTTTTCGTTTTGTTTTGTTTTGTTTTGTTTTGAGACGGGTTCTCACTCTGTTGCTCGGGCTGGAGTGCAAAGGCATGATCTCGGCTCACTGCAACCTCCATCTCCCAGGTTCAAATGATTCTCTTGCCTCAGCCTCCCGAGTAGCTGGGATTACAGGCGTGCACCACCACACCCTGCAATTTTTTTTTGTATTTTTAGTAGACACGGGGTTTCTCCATGTTGGCCAGGATGGTCTCGGTCTCTTGACCTTGTGAACCACCCGCCTCGGCCTCCAAAAGTGCTGGGATTATAGCTGTGAGCCACTGCGCCCAGCTTGGGAACCCCCACTTTAAATTCACCAAGAACAGAAAGTGGGGGTGGGTTGTGACGCTCTCCGTTTTCTGCATGGGAAGCAGGGGGCTCGACAGCTGAGTCAGCCACACGAGGGGAGCACAGACACAGCTCCTGAGTAGTGAGGGTGCCTGCCGGGCTCGAGGAGGAGGAAGGGGGAGCACTATACGACAGAGGGGCCTCCTCAGACCACAAAGCGCTTCCTCATCCTTTCCTCAAACTTTGATGCCACCAGCACCGTGACTCTGCGAGCAGCCGGGCAGACGCCAGGTCTCCCTCGCAGGCGGGGAAAGGGGCTCTAAGCCGGGTGCTGCCTTGCTCGGGTCACATGGCTCCGTGGGGGCCTTGCTCAAAGTCACTTCCTGCCTTCATTACAAAACTGTCAAAGGGAATCGCACGTTTGCAGCGTATCACCCAGGCATTCTGGTTTTGCAAAGGGCGCCGTGCGGCGGGCGGTCTGATAGCTGCCGAGCTCGGTTTGGTGGGGTCGGCAGCATTTCCTCCGGGGCCTTGAGCTCTGGCCTCTTCTCCTGTTACACCCAATCCCACCCACTTCTGGGCTTCAGTGCCACAGTGTCTTAACCAGGGGGCACATCGGAGTCAATGGAGGGTGCCCGACCCTAGAGACTGTGACACCACAGATCCGAGCTGGGGGCACACAAGCCCACCCTGACAAGCTCACACTGCCACAACCTTCCTGAGAAGGCGGTTTAGAAATGGTAATCCGTTTTGTTTTGAAACAGCGTCTCGCTCTGCTACCCAGGCTGGAGTGCAGTGGTGTGATCATAGTTCACTATAGTCTCAACCTCCTGGGCTCAAGTGATCCTCCCACCTCGGCCTCCCAAAGTGCTAGGATTACAGGCATGAGCCATTGTGCTCAGCCTGATAGTGATCAGTTTTTAACTGCATACGCCCTGGAACCCAGCAATTCCCTTACAGGGCTTCACGTCACAGGTTTGCCTGGGAAAGTCAGTGCCATGTTATTTGAGATGGAAACAACCTACGTGCCTCCCAAAATGGGAATGTTTCCCTTCTCTGCTGTCAGAGAGTGACACCTTGATACAGCAAGAGAAAAAGCAAAGCTGGGAGGAGGGTGTGAGTGCTTAAAAACAAAATCCTGAGCCAGGCCCGGTGGCTCACGCCTGTCATCCCGGCACTTTTGGAGGCTGAGGCGGGCGGGTCACCTGAGGGGAGGCGATGGAGACCAGCCTGGCCAACATGGTGAAACACCGTCTCTATTAAAAATGCAAAAATTAGCCGGGCATGGTGGCAGGCGCCTGTAATCCCAGCTACTCAGGAGGCTGAGGCAGGAGAACGGCTTGAACCCGGGAGGTGGAGGTTGCAGTGAGCCGAGATCACGCTGCTGCACTCCAGCCTTGGAGACAGAGAAAGACTCCATCTCAGAAAACAAAACCAGCAGCAACTGCCCTGAGAAGAATCCCCCGGAAGCTGGCGCACTGTGGCCTGCAAGGAAAGGGGCCGGGAATGGGAGCCTCTGTTCCAATGCGGGCCCTGCCCTGTCCACTGCTGGCCTGGGCCTCGGGTGCACTCACCATGTGCTCCATGCAGATGCTGATCTCGCCGTCGCTGTAGAAGGCCCCGTAGAAGCCCACGATGTAGGGGGAGTTGCACTCGTGCAGGACCTGCAGCTCGCGGATGATCTGGTTCCGGATGGCTGGCTTGATCTCCAGGTGGATCAGCTGCCAGGGGAGAGGGGGTGAGACCAGCCACTTAGGCGCACCCGGAAAGGGCATGAGGGCACTTGGGGCCTCCACTTTGCAGGCGTTCACAACAGCGGTCAAGACGAACTCAGCCCCGTCCCCTCCTCTCCGCAATTCCACCCCTAGGTGTCCGACTAGGAGAAGTGGACATGTACATCCAAGCTGAGACTTGTCCACAAGTGCTCACTGCAGCAGGATTCACAGCAGGAGGGTGGAAAGAAGCTAGGTGTCGGCTAACCCAGGGCAGCCCAGCCCCTCACTGGAACAGGACTCAGCCATGAAAAGGAACCAGGCCTTGACCCAGGCCACGGCGTGGATGAACCGTGAGGATGTCACACTTAGTGAGAGGCACCAGACACAAAAGGCCACACAGCATGTGATCCCATTCATACGAAATGTCCAGGACAGGCCAATCCAGAGACGGGGGTGGGGGATGCATGGGGCCGGGGGCTGGAGGAGGGGATGGGGGTAAATGCTGTGTAGACAGGGTTGTTTTTGTTTTTGGGGTGATGGAATACTGTAAAACTGACTGTGATGGGCTGGGTGTGGTGGCTCACACCTGTAATTCCAGCCCTTTGAGAGACCAAGGCGGGTGGATCGTAAGGTCAGGAGTTCAAGATGGTGAAACTCCGTCTCTGCTAAAAAAAAAAAAAAAAAATGAGCCGGGCATGGTGGCGGGTGCCTGTAATCCCAGCTACTCAGGAGGCTGAGGTAGAATTCCTTGAACCTGGGAGGTGGAGATTGTAGTGCACACCACTGCACTCCAGTCCAGGCGACAGTGAGATCCCATCTCAAAAAAAGAAAAACGCAGAAAGGACATCAGATAAAACATCACAGGCAACCCTGAACCCCATGGACAAGCCCCAGGAGAGCCAGGACCCTCAGTGCAGCAAGAAGCAGCCTGAGGCTGTGGCCAGCACTGTGGCGAATAAGCGTCCCCTCCAGCCACAACAACAAGACAAGAAAAAGACGCGGTTCCACGCATCCACCACGGGGCAAAGCCAGTCCTGGCTGTGCAGGGTCAGCGATGAGGCAGCCAGAAACGGAGACGGCTCCTGCCTGGAGCTGGAGGAGACCGGGGGTCAGGACAGGAACAGGTGTGGGTAAAACCACCTTGATGTGGCAGAAATGCTGCCAAGGAGAAGCAACCCGGGTGCACGGGGAGCAGCAGCAAGGAGGTGACACGGGGCTGGGTCTCCAGGAAGGACAGAGCCGCCATGAGGAGGGGATGGGGGAGGGTGTTCCGGGCAGAGGGACAAAGAGCCGCCTGTCGACGGGCACGGAGGCATGAAGGAGCCGTGCTGCGTTTGGGGCAGCAGGAGGCTGACCGTCACCACGGCACAGGGCGTGTGAGGGGAGCGCCCCCGCTCTAGGCCTGTGACCTTGAGAAGTGTGGCGGGGCCCAGGGGCACAGTGCCCAGCTCCCCTCGCCCGGCCGCTCCTCGGGCACAGCGTCTCCCCACCTTGACTTAGCCCTGGCACCACCCGCCCCTTTCACTCTGGCTTCTTCCCTCAGGCCAGCCTGCAGAATCCAGCTCCAGTCGGGGCTCCTCCGTTCCCTCACGGTGACCCCAGCACCCCATGATGCTCCCCCTCCAGCCAGGCTGTACCCGAGAGGTGCTAGTGCCCACTCCTGTTTCGCAAGGGCCTGGTACTGAGGCTCAGATGTTCCCATGGTGGTCGGGACATTTACTCGAAACGGCCACATCTGTTTTCACACTAAGTCCCTGAAGCCTGGCAAGTGTCTTTCACATTCAGCACATCTGGACCGACCGCATCTTAAGAGCCTGGTAGCCACACCTGACCGGGGGCTGCTGCCTTGGACAGCAGAGCTCCTGACGAGGAACTTCAAAGGAGCCACAGATAGGTGACAAGCAGCAGAAGAGTGCGCGCGTTCGGCTGTCCGTCTGCGAGGAGGAAGTGGCGGACAAGACTTGGCAGGCCTGGAAGGAATCCCAGGGGCCTTAGAACCCGGGAGCCCCTAACGTGATCTGTTTTAAGGGTTCTGTAATACCTGGGGCCTGTCAAGCAAGCGTTCCAGATGAACAGGTAGCCGCCATGAGCATATGTGGGGGAAAGGAAGACAGACACACAGGAAGGGAGGGGGCGTTTGTGAACCCTGACAACCCAGACCCCGGGGATGGGGTACTGCCCCGGTCCTGCTGACGGAGCAAGCTCGGGTTCAGCCTCAGAGCCACGTTCCCGGTGGCATTAGCTGCTAAGTCAGGATGGGGCTGGCCTCGGGGAACAGTGGGGCTCGTGTTCTTTCCAGGACACCACTGCCCAGCCGTGCCAGCTCTAACAGCTGATTAAATACGGATGGTGTCAGGGGTTAACTCTGAACACCAGGCCTGGCTCGGGGGTAAAGCCTCATTCCACAGAAGAATGAGGAATTTGAGTCAGGGGTCAGGTAGGATTGGGGGATTCAGAGTAGGAAAAGAGCAGAAAGGGCTTCACTGAGTGCCCGAGAGAGCCGAAGCGGGAGAGGAGGACCAGGCTGCCATCCTGAAGGGCTGTGTCTGGAATGATCTCAGCAACATCGTAAATCACGGATCAGAAACTGACAGCTCCTGGGTTGGCTGGAGCCAAGAGTCACGTGTGGTCCACACTGTGTTTCCAAACATTCTGAATTAGCTGTTGTCAAAAATCAGAAGAGAGCCAGGCACGGTGGCTCACACCTGTAATTCCAGTGCTTAGGGAGGCTGAGGCGGGAGGATCGCTTCAGGATAGGAGTTCAAGACTGGGCAACATAGCGAGACTTCGTCTCTATAGGAGATTTTAAAAAATTAACACACACAAGGCCGGGCGCAGTGGCTCATGCCTGTAATCCCAGCACTTTGGGAGGCTGAGACGGGTGGATCACGAGGTCAAGAGATCAAGACCAGCCTGGCCAAGATGGTGAAATACCATGTCTACTAAAAATACAAAAATTAGCCAGGCATGGTGGCGGACGACCGTAATCCCAGCTACTCAGGAGGCTGAGACAGGAGAATCGCTTGAACCCGGAAGGTGGAGGTTGCACCCAAGATTGTGCCACTGCACTCCAGCCTGGGTGACAGAGCAAGACTCCGTCTCAAAAAACAAACAAACAAACAAACAAACAAAAAACGGCTGCTCCCGAGTCAGGGCAGATCCAAGAGGGTTCAAATCCAATTCAGGCACTGACCTCACTCAGCCTCGGTTTTTCTCAACTGTAAAATGGGGCTGCTGCTCGACTTTAATGGGAACACGTGTCAAGGTGTTGGCATCGGCTTGGACTCAGGTAGTCACCTGTGAGACAGCAGATGGTACAGTGAGGTGGCCTTGGGCGGGCCGTGTGACCGCCATCCTGGAAGTAAGCTATGGCAGAGTGGAGGAGCTCAGATGCGAGGCCAAACAAACCCATCCCTGCTATGAGTATGGGGAGTTCGAAGAATCCCCAGATGCATAACAAGCACAGGGTTCTCCCCCTCTCCCCTGGCCAGGTAACACAGGGACGCTGATCCAACGGAGAGGGCTCAGAGGCCATGGTCAAGCCAAGAGGGCATTTAAAAGCAAGCATGACCTGAAATACTGAAGCTGGGCCGGCACGGTGGCTCACATCTGTCAGCCCAGCACTCTGGGAGGCCACGATGGGTAGATTCCTTGAGGCTAGGGGTTTGAGACCAGCCTGGCCAACATGGTAAAATCCTGTGTCTACTAAAAATACAAAAATTAGCCGGGCATGGTGGCGCTCAACTGCAGTCCCAGCTACTCAGGAGGCTGACACAAGAATCATCTGAACCTGGGAGGCAGCGGTTGCAGCGAGCTGTGATCACGCCACCGCACTCCAGCCAGTGCGACAGAGTGAGACCCTGTCTCAAAACAAGAAAAGGAAAACTACAAACTGACGCTGGTTTCCTCAGGCCTTCAAATGGGTCCCTTGCTCTCCTGGAGCACATCACACAGGCTGGGACAACGCTTGCCAACCAAAGGGACCAGAGGGCTGCTGGCCCCAGAGCGGGGTGTGTGCAGGCCTCCGAGAAGCTCTGGGTGTGGAGATCTGATAAGGTCATCTGTTTGCAGATAAGTCTGTACCCACTCTGCATGGAATTCACACCATCCTCTGCAGCATTTCAGAATTCCACCCAGCACAGTGGATGAAGGATTAAAGAACACTGTCTTTCCTTTTTTGAGATGGAGTCTTGCTCCGTCACCCAGGTTAGAGTGCAATGGCGACACCAGCCTGTCCAACATGGAGAGATCCCGTCTCTACTAAAAATACAAAACTAGCTGGGCGCGGTGGCGCATGCCTGTCATCCCAGCTACTCAGGCGGCTGAGGCAGGAGAATCGCTTGAACCCAGGAGGCGGAGGTTGCAGTGAGCCGAGATCACGCCACTGCACTCCAGCCTGGGTGAGAGTCTCAAAAATAAATAAATAATTAAAAATACAAATAAGTAAATAAATAAAATGCGACAAAAGGAACCCTTGCAGCCCCACCTGCAATACCAGCCAGAGACGCTGTGCCCTCCTGCCGAATGCATCCTCTCCCGCCCCCGAGTTTTTGGGCCCTTTAAAGAAAACCTAATTTTGAAAGAGTTACAGCAGCACAGGAAGTTGCAAAAATAGCACTGAGTCCCGTGTGCCCTTTCCCCGCCTCCCCCAAGGTGACTGACATCCTTCGTGACGGAAGGACAGTACGGAAACCCCGATGCTGGGACCTCGCTACCCACCAAACCACAGAACCTGCCCAGCCACACCTGCCCCCAGGGTTAAAGGCCCAGGTGGCCCTTTCCCGGCTGCGGTAAAGCTGCAGGTGGGCCTGGCCGCCCCTGTGCCTGTCAGCGGGAGCAGGAGCTGCTAATGCAGCAGATACTGGGTCCATGTCCACTGCCCAGCCCATCAGGGACCACCGGGGGCTCCCTGAGAAGCCCGAGGGTCCCTCGCACACACAGGGACCACCACTCTGTCTCAAGGCCCCTCTGTGGCTGTGTGAAGCACACGCTTGCCTTTTTCCTCCCGGTGCTTTGGGCGGAGGCGGACCTGAGCTTTCCAGGGCTGCTCTGGTTTGGAAGTGGCTGCCTGCAGTCCAGGGACAGAAATAGCAGGTCCACGGCTGCAGACTTCAGGAGGGAGGGAGGGCGGGGCTCTAGATGTGAGAAGACAGAGCTGCAGAGCTGAATCCCCGCGGGAGCTGAGCCGCTGCTGCCGAGGATGGCAGGGCCCTCAAGCGATGCTGCGACCCTCGGGGACCCACTGGACTGGGGGCAGTCAGGTTCCCCCAGCTTGGGGAACTACAGGATGGTGGGCTTCCAGGAAGAGGCAGTGTTCTATGTCTGGGAGAACGCAGGTGAGGAGCTGAACACCCTGTCGACACGAAGTCCTCCGCTTATGTGTTTAAGAGTCACTATCCCCAAGTGGTCACATCCTCCCTTATCCCATGGGTGCTATTCTCAAACATACAGCAGAGAGTCTGCATTATGCCTCAGAAGCCGGGATGACGGAGCTTGGGGGCCACCAGCACCAGAGATTGCAGATTCTCAAAGTGTGGGTGACAGCCAGCTTTATGTGTCTCCTTGGTGAGACTATGGTGCCCGGTAGTCAAACGCCAGTCTAGAGGGTGTTGGGAAGGTATGTTTTTAAGATGTGATTAACCTTTAAATACACAGACTCGGAGCAAAGCAGATTACTCCAACCCAGTGTGGGTGAGTCTCAGCCAGTCAGCTGAAGTCCTGCGGGGAAAAGCCTGCCCAGGTGCGGTGGCTCGCACTTGTAATCCCAGCACTTTGGGAGGCTGAGGCGAGAGGATCACTTGAGGTCAGGAGTTCGAGACCAGCCTGGCCAACACGGTGAATCCCGTCTCTACTAAAAACTCAAAAAAATTTAGCTGGGCATGGTGGTGTGTACCTGTAATCCCAGCTATGTGGGAGTCTGAGGTAAGAGAATCGCTTGAACCTGGAAGGTGGAGGTTGCAGTGAGCCAAGATGGCACCATTGTACTCCAGCCTGGGTGACAGAGCGAGATTCTGTCTCAAAAACATACAGAAGGCAGAGCAAAAACATGGCCTGATCATCTCATGTCACCCCCGCTGCATGCACAGATGCACACACGCTTCCTCGCTTCTTCTCTGGAGAACCCTAACACACTCATATTCCCGAAAGCCCCACTTGCTAACTTTCTGGGAATGTGGATTTTAAGCGCCCTCCAGGGCAGAAGGCAGTCAGAGGGCACAGCAGTGTGTGGCTGGTGTGACCAGCGCCGCTCCGATCTGCCCAGAAGCTGGGCTCTTTCTCAGGACCTAGAGTCCCTGGCGGGGATGAGGGACAGAACCTGGAGCCAGTCAGAATGCAGAGACCCAGCTGCCTTTCCAGCCTCCCGCCTGTTTCCAGGGGGACCTTCCGCACCCCACAGCGCTCACCTTCCTGGCCATGATAAGGCCCGAGGGTCTGTGCTGAACTTTGGTGACCACCCCGCCGTTGCCCGCGCCCAGCTCCGAGATCCTTTCAAAGTCATCGTCTTTGAGTTCGCCGACCTTGGCTTTCTGCGTGAGGAAGGCTTCCAGCCGCTTCTTCTGCTGCTCGTCAAGTTCCAGCTCCTCTAGCTTTTTCTGCAGGTCCACCAGGTTTGCCCTGCAGAGACCCCCAGGGCAGGGGTTAGTATCCAAGGATGACTCCACCTGGCCGTGTTTACCGCGTGGCCGTGGCGCACCGGCCCCCAGGAGGAACACAGACTGGATTCCTGCACTTGAAGGGTTTACGGTGTAGAAGGAAAGAGGGATCCATGCTGTGTACCCCCAGCAGACACACTAATGACCAGAATCCAGCACAGCTCCCCAGGAACTAAGGACGCTGCCTTTGATCTCCTCTACCAAGTCTGGCGGACCTCAGGATATTGAGGACAAGCTGCAGCTCAGAGGACCCAGGAGGACTCTGTCTTTTCTTTTCTTTTCTTTTCCTTTCTTTTTTGAGATGGAGTCTCCCTCTGTCACCCAGGCCGGAGTGTGGTGGTGCAATCTCAGCTCGCCACAACCTTTGCTTCTTGAGTTCAAGCAATTCTCCTGCCTCAGCCTCCCAAGTGGCTGAGATTACAGGTACATGCCACCATGCTCAGCTAGTTTTTGTATTTTTAGTAGAGACAGGATTTCAGCATGTTGGTCAGGCTAGTCTTGAACTCCTGACCTTAAGTGATCCTCCTTCCTCGGCCTCCCAAAGTGCTGGGATTACAGGTGTGAGCCATCGCACAGGAGACTTCCTTCCTAACGCACAAGCTCCAGACCACCTTGGGAGATGAGGAAACCAGGATGGGTCTAATGAAGCCCAGACCAGGACACCTGTCTTTTCAGGAGATGGAGGAACAAGTGTTCTGAGCGGCCTTGGAACACAGAATGACAACCAAGAGGGAAGGCAGAAGGCGCAGCGCAAAAGCTGCATCAGGCGGGCACGGTGGTGCATGTTTGCAGTCCTAGCTACTCGGAAGGCTGAGGTATGAGAACTGCTTGAACCCAGGAGGCAGAGGCTGCAGTGAACTGAGATCTTGCCATTGCACTCCAGCCTGGGCAGCAGAGGAAGACGCTGTCTAAAAAAAAAAAAAAAAAAAAAAAACGCATGACCAGCTGGGCAACAAAGCAAGACCTTCTAGCTGAGGATGGTGGCACATGTCTGTAGTTCCGGTTACTCAGGAGGCTGAGGTGGGAGGATCACTTGAACCCAGGAGGTGGAGGCTGCAGTGAGCCGTGATCACGACAATGCACTCCAGCCTCGGCGACACAGCAAGACCCTGTCTCTAAACAATAAACATTAAAAAAAAATTTAAACCAGCATGTACATTGCACTTTACTGGGTGATTCAAGGAATTTTCCAAGGAAATTTCGACAGCAAGCTATTTTCACAAATGCCTTGACTTGGAACCAGATCCTGGAGTAACAACTTCTCTGTGATAGGTAATTGAGTTCAATGCACACATGAACCCAGCACTGGGCAAAATGGAACGGAAGCCATGCATACAAAATGAAGTCTTCCAGTACCCATGTTTAAACAGAACAGGTGAACTGATTTCATGTATTTATTTACTTAGAGATGGAGTCTTGCTCTGTCTCCCAGGCTGGGGTGCAGTGGCATGATCGGAGCTCACGGCACACTCCAACTCCCACCCAATACTGATCCTCCCACCTCAGCCTTCCTGGTAGGTAGGACCACAGGTGTGAGCCATCATATCTGGCTATTTTTAATTAATTATTATTATTATTATTTTTGAAACAGAGTCTCACTCTGCCACCCAGGCTGGAATACGGTGGTGTGATCTCGGCTCACTGCAACCTCCACCTCCCAGGTTCAAGTGATTCTCCTGCCTCAGCCTCCTGAGTAGCTGGAATTACAAATGCCCGCCACCACACCTGGTTAATTTTTGTATTTTTAGTAGAGACGAGGTTACGCCATGCTGGTCAGGCTGGTCTTGAACTCCTAGGCTCAAGCGATCTGCCCACCTCAGCCTCCCAAAATGCTGGGATTACAGGCGTGAGCCACTGCAGCTGGCTGAAATTAATTTTAATAACACATGTGATGTAACCCATCAAAAATGTTATCATTTTCAACATACGATCAATATGAAAAATGCATGAATGCTTCACATTGTTTCAGTCTTACGCCTTCGAAATCTACAATGGCAACATGGCGCCTGTGCTTTGTGGATTTGGGCCATTTTCATTTTCAGTGCTGCCTGTAGCCAGGGCTACTGAACCAGGCAGTGCAGCTCTAAACATCTCTCTGGAAGAACAGGCCATCTCCAGCGGTCCCAATTCTGGAAGGACCTAAAGCCAGGGCGGACAGCCACAGGGGGACTGAAGCAGGGAATGAAGAATGGGTGGACTGCTGATTGCATCTAGAAGCTTCCAATCCCCAAGCTCGACCACTATTCACTTATAGCCTGAAGTAGCGTGAGCCATGGGGCCTACAGGCCAGAAACGAGGTGACGGCGCCAGAGCTGGTGCTGCAAAGAGCTCGCTGGAAGGCAGGGACTGGGCACCGCTTCCTGGGCACACAACACCATCTCATTCCATTCTCACCATCGCCCCCGGAGGCCCAGGCAGGAGGGAACGGACTCACAGGGGTGGGGGGACTCACAGGAGTAGGTGGGATTACAGGTGTGCACCACCACGTCCAGGTGATTTTTTTAAGCATTTTTAGTAGAGACAGGGTTTCACCATGTTGGCCAGGCTGGTCTTGAACTTCTGGCCTCAAGTGGTCCACCTACCTCGGCCTCCCAAAGTGCTGGGATGACAGGCATGAGCCACCGTGCCCGGCCATGGATGAGTGAAAGTGTCAAGTTCTGGTCAGAGCATGGAAAATGCATTCTGGACTCAGCTGACTAATCCAGATTAAACTTAGTGGCAACTCAACTGTGGTTATTAAACAAAACAAAACCTTGGGGTCCCCACAGCTGGCTTCCTCGCTTGGGGGATCCTTTAAGGGATGGAAATCAAACCCCACATGGAAGAGAATGTGCTGGGTGGGTTCTGTGCGGAGAAAGGAGCAGTTTCCTGTGTCTAGCTGGGGCCGTGTTGATTCGCACACTTTGGCACCAAGAGTCTTCTTCATCTGGGCCACAGAGGCCCAGCCCCTGAGCAGGTGAGGCCACCAGACATGCCACAGTCCCCAGTACCAGGTTCTCATGGGGTCACACCACAGGCATGGCACCCAGACCCCGGCCAAGGGCCCCAGGAATTGTCCCGCCCCGCCCCACCCCGGCCTGCAGAACAGGAATGCAGAGGTCACCCTGGCGTGACCCCACAAGCATGTGCCTCCGATACCCAGTCCCCTCCCTCATCCTGGAGCACTGCGATTCTGCCACCAAACCACCCCCCACCCCAGCGCGCCCCTTTCTCAGACTCCTTCACCCAGGCCTCGGGTCGCCCTCCCCCTCCTCAAAGCTTCCGCACGGGGTCAGCCCCTCACGAGGGTTTTCCAGTCCACTCGATTTAGAATCTCCACCTCTGCCTCCAGGGGTCAGCAGGGTCCCGTCACCCCTGTGCCTCCTCAATCCTCACACTCCACCTTCCCTGTGCCCTCAATATGCTTCCAGCTTTGGGGACTCCACACACCGGGCACTGCCACGAGCAGGAGATGCCCTCTCAGAGATGCCCATCCTGACTCCCCTGGGACCCCCTGTCCTGACCCCCCAAGAATCCCCTCAACATGACCCCCCAGGACTCCCACATGATCCCCCTAGAACCCCCATCCTGACCCCACTAGACCCTCCCACAGAATACCCCCCATCCTGAACCCCCTAGAACTCCTATCCTCACCCCACTAGAGCCCCCATGTCCTGACTCCCCTAGGACCCCCCTTGTCCTGAGATGCCCCAGAACTCCCCCCTGACCCACATAGAGCCCCTCCATCCTGACCCCCCTAGGGTCCACCCCCCATCCTGACTCCCTAGGACCCCCCATATCTTGACCCTGACCCCCCGGGAGCCCCCTGTCCTCCCCTCTCTTTCCTCTTCTCTGGTTCTCTATGGATGTCCTCAGCCCATCCTCTCCCCTGAGGGACATCCCCTACACCACCCTGGCTCCCTAGGTGCCCTTCTCATCCCACCCCGACCTCCTCCCTCAGGGACTCATCCCCCACAACGACCACTCCCTGACCCCCAAGATCTCTTAGCCTGTCCTCCCCAGGTGCAACACTCTCGACTGGTGGCTCAGGGACCCTCCCACCCTGTCTTTCCCCCATAGGGACCCCCTCACCCCGTCTCTCCCCCACAGGGACTCACTTCACTGTCATTTCACTGTGTAGGACACCCCTCGCCCATCCTTTCCCCTTCAGGCACCTGCTCCATCCTCTCCTCCCAGGGACCCCCTCAACCCCATCTCACAACTCAGGGCCCCTGCACTCCATCTTCTCTCTGCAAGGACATCTCCTTGGCCTGATCTCATGACTTAGGGACTCCAAACCCCATCTTTTCCCCAAAGGGATCTCCCCTCACTCTGATCTCATTACTCATGGACCCCCCCAATCTCTCAGATTTCACTATTCAGGGACTACTCCCCCCATTCTCTCCTTTCATCCCCATTTCACTACTCAAAGACCTACCACTGTTCTGCTACTCAGAGACTCCACGCCCTGTCTTTTCCCACAGGGACCTCCTTTGGCCCAATCTCATTATTGAGGGGCCCTCACCCCACCTTCTCCTACCTGCAACCCCTACTTCATCTCAGCCTCATCACTCGCGGACCCCTCACCCCACCCTCTCCCCTCTGAGACCGCTTGCCCAAATTCCCTCCTCAAGGGCTGCCTGACCTCCCCTTACCCCTATGTCACTCCTCAAGGACCCTCACCCCATCCTCCCCTCTCAGGAACACCTTGCACCCCGATTTCCCTACTCAGGGGCTCCCCTCACCCTCATCTCATGACTAAGGCACACCCCTCTGCCCTTTCCTCTTAGGAAGCCCTCACCCCCCTTTCACTACTCAGGGACCCCACACTCTTCTCTCTTAGAGACACTCCTTATCCCGCTCTCACTGCTCAGGGACCCTCATCCTGTTCTCTCCTCTTAGGGACACCCCTCACTCCGATTTTCCTCCTGAGGGACTCCCCTCACCCCAATCTCACTTTTCAAAAGCTCCACGCCCCATCTTCTGCACTGCAGGGACCTCCCTCACCCAATGGCACTGCTCAGGGACCCTTGCTCCCATCCTTCACCTTGGGGTGAGGTTCACTACTCAGAGACTTCCCTCATCCCAGTTTCACTCACCAGGAGCCCCACACCCCATCTTTTCCACCACAAGCACCTTCCCTCGCCCAATCTCACTGCTCACAGTCCCATCACCGGCCCAGAACCCCCCTGCCCCGTGCACCCTTCGCTCAGTCCTCCCCGAGGGCCCCCTGCGCCGTGTACCCCTCGCCCTGTCCTCTTCCGAGGGCCCCTTGCACCTCTCGCCCCATCCTTTTTCGAGGAGTCCCTGCACTCCTAGTGCTGTCCTCCCCTCGAGAACCGCCTGTCCCGTGCACCCCTCACCTCGTCCTTCCTTAAGGACCCCCTGCCCCCTGAACCCCTGCCCCGTGCACCCCTTGCGAACCCCCTGCGCCCCTCGCCCTGTCCTTCCCCGAGGGCTCCCTGCCCCGTGCACCCCGACCCCCACGCCGATCCCAAGAACCCCCTGCCCCCTGCACCCCTCGCCCCGTGCTCCCCCGAGGGCCCCTGCCCCGTGCACCCCGATCCCCCGGCCGATCGCTGCCCACTCACTCGGAGGCGCCCTCGCTGGTGGGGGACGGGCCCTCGGCGATGGCAGGGTTGATGGTGAGCGCCGGCAGCACCGGCTTCCTCCGGGCCAGCATCGGGGCTCCGCGGGCCGGCGGCGGCGCTGCCTCTAGCCGGGGCCCATAGGGGGCGGGCCGGGATCGGGCGGGCGGGATCGGACGGCCGAAGCTGCGGGACGGGGCCGAGGATAGCCGAGGGGCGTCGGGGCTGAGACGATGGAGTCGCCGCCGCCGAGGCCCGAACGAGGCTGACGCCGAAGCCGGAGTCCGAGAGGCCGGGGGAGGGGAGGGGCGGCCACAAGATCGCGGACCGGCCTCTCGCGATAGCGGGCTCGGGAGCCGCGATGGCCCCGCCCCCAGCTGCTGCACCGGCGCAGCGCCCCAAGGCCGCCTTTCGGAGGGGAAAGGGGCGGACACCGACGCGGGGCGGTGCCCGGAGCATGCGCACTCGCTTGCCTTCCCACGGCGCGGGTGCGCGTGCGCCTGGGGCACGAGATGGGGGCGCAGGGGAGGAGGCGGAGGGAGCGGGTGATGGGCATGCACCGGCGGGCAGGGCAGTAGCCAGACCCCTGAGCGCCTACGATGTCCCCAGGCTGGAGCCGAGAGGATCCGTAGGACCCCAGAACGGTGGGTGAGACCCATCCAGAGTCCATTTAATCTTTGTGGCAAGCGTGGACACTCGCCCCCAGCGCCCACCGCCTTAGAGTGTCAATGACTCTCCCTCCTTCCTCAGAGCAAGGCCGCTGTGACACGTTTTTTAAAATTTAATTGACAAGTAAAATGATATATATTATGCACATATTAAAACATTTTTATTATAAAATACACATAGGCTGGGCACGGTGGCTCACACCTGTCATCCCAGCACTTTGGGAGGCCGAGGCGGGCGGATCACGAGGTCAAGAGATCGAGACCATCCTGGCCAACGTGGTGAAACCCCTTCTCTACTAAAAAAAAAAAAAAAAAAAAAAAAAAAAAAATTAGCTGGGCGTGGTGGCGCACTCCTGTAGTCTCAGCTACTCCGGAGGCTGAAGCAGGAGAATTGCTTGAACCCGGGAGGCGGAGGTTGCAGTGAGCCGAGATCACACCACTGCTCTCCAGCCTGGCGCCTGGCAACGGAGCAAGCCTCTGTCTCAAAAATAAATAAATAAACAAAATACACATAACATAAAACCTGCAATTTAACCATTTTTTAACTGCACAGCTCAGCGGCATTTAGCACGTACACATGATTGTGCAACCACCGCCATCATCACCACCACCTCCACGCCCCCCCCCCACCTCCAGAAATTTCTCATCTTCCCAAACTGAAACACTTTCCCTATGAAACCTCACTCCCTGTCCTCCTCCCCAGTTCCTGGCGCCCACCATCCTACTTCCTGTGAATCTGATGATTCCAGGGACCTCATATGAGTGGGATCACACAGGTTTTGTCCTTTGGTGTCTGGCATATTTCACTGAGGGAGATGTTCCCAAGGTGCATGCACATCGTAGCCTGTGTTAGAATTTCCCAACTTGACTACACTGGGCATATTTCCAATCGGGTAACCCTGCTCCAAAAAGGAGCAGTTAAAAAAAAAAGAAAAGAATTTTTCTCCTTTTTTTTTCCTTTTTTTTTGGGATGGGGTTTCACTCTTGTCCTCTTGTTCCCCAGGCTGGAGTGCAACCGCTCACCGCAACCTCCACCTCCCGGGTTCAAGAGATTCTCCTGCCTCAGTCTCCCGAGTAGCCGGGATTACAGGCGTGTGCCATCACGCCCGCTAATTTTGTATTTTTAGTAGAGACAGGGTTTCTACATGTAGGTCAGGCTGGTCTTGAACTCCCAACCTCAGGCGATCCGCCCACCTCAGCCTTCTAAAGTGCTGCGATGACAGGCATGAGCCACCGTACCCGGCCTTCTAGAATTTCCCTTCTTTTTAAGGCTGAATAATATTCTATTGTGTGGATGGACTATATTTTGAGTACCCATTTGTCTGCCACTAGACATTTGGGTGGCTTCCGTCTTCTGGTCATTATGAATCGTGCTGCTGTGAACACAGGTGTGCAAATATCTGAGTCCTTGCTTTCATTTCTTTTGGGTATATGTTCTGAGGAGGCATTGCTGGATTATATGGTAATTCTATGTTGAACTTTTTGAAGCACCACCCTACTGCTTGCTACAATAGCCATAACACTTTATTATAAGAAAGGTCATTTTATGGCCAAGTGCGGTGGCTCACGCCTGTAATCCCAACACTTTGGGAGGCTGAGGCAGGCAGATCATGAGGTCTGGAGTTCGAGACCAGCCTGGCCGATAAGGTGACACCCCATCTCTATGTGGTGACGTGTGTCTGTAGTCCCAGCTACTTGGAAGAATGAGGCAGAAGAATCTCTTGAAACTGGGAGGTTGCAGTGAGCCGAGATCACACCACTGCACTCCAGCCTGGGTGAGAGAGGGAGACTCCATCTCAAAAGAAAGAAAGAAAGAAAGATAGAAAGGTCATTTTGTTTACCTGGTGATGCGACCCATTAAAAATTTGTTTAATTTGGGCTGGGTGCAGTGGCTCACACCTATAATCCCAGCACTGTGGCAGGCTGAGGCAGGCGGATCACCTGAGGTCAGGAGTTTGAATCCAGCAACATGGTGAAACCCCATTTCTACTAAAATTACAAAAATTAGCCGGGTGTGGTGGTGCATGCCTATAATCTCAGCTACTCAGGAGGCTGAGGCAGGAGAATTGCTTGAACCTGGGAGGCAGAGGTTGCGATGAGCCGAGATCACACCATTGCACTCCAGCCTGGGTGACAGAGTGAGACTCCATTTGAAAAAAAAAACCACCACCACCAAAACACTGCTCCTAGAGAAACCTGCTCCTGGGTTTTTACAATATGGGTTTTTCGGTTTTACTCTTCCTTGACCCCCAAAATTCAGATGGATGCTCATCTTGCCTCAGATAAGCACAAACCCTTTCAGAGACATGGCCATTTCCACGTTCCTTCCATTCTGCCCAACAATCGTTTTCCCATTTTATCCTACTTTACCCTTTTTTTGTTGTTTTTTTTTGAGATGGAGTTTTGCTCTTGTGGCCCAGGCTGGAGTGCAGTGACGCGATCTCAGCTCACTGCAACCTCTGCCTCCCGGGTTCAAGTGATTCTCCTGCCTCAGCCTTCCAAGTAGCTGGGATTACAGGCATGCGCCACCATACAGGCTAATGTTTTGTATTTTTAATAGAGACGAGGGTTTCTCCATATTGGTAGGGCTGGTCTCGAACTCCTGACCTCAGGTGATCCACCCGCCTTGGCCTCCCAAAGAGCTGGGATTACAGGTGTGAGCCACTGCTCCTGGCCCTTTTTTTTTCTTTTGAGAGGTTTTCACTCTGTCACCCAGGCCCCAGCCTGGAGTTCAGTGGCACGATCAAAGCTGACTGTAGCCTCGACCTCCCAAGGCTCTCAAGGGATCCTCCCACCTCAGTCTCCCTAGTGTCCCTGGCCACAAATATGCACCACCATGCCCAGCTAATTTTTGTTTTTTTTTTTTTTTTGTCGAGACAGGGTTTCCTCATGTCACCCAGGCTGGTCTCGAGCTCCTAGGCTCAAGAGATCCTCCTGTCTTGGCCTCCCAGAGTGCTGGGACTGCAGCCGTGAGCCACTGCGCTCAGCCATTAATGTACGATTCTCCAGTGTTCAACTTCTTGAACTATTACACCTCTGTACACCCATGTAACCCTCCCCCTCACTCCAGAAAGTTTGTTCACTGCCTTTTCAGTTCATTCTCTTCCTCTACACCCAGCAGTGGTGAGCTGGTAAATGTTTAACAGTGAGCCATTAAAATAAGGAAAGACTGGGCGGGTGGCACACACCTGCAATCCCATCAGGCCGGATGATCACTTGAGGTCAAGAGTTCGAGACCAGCCTGGCCAACATGGTGAAACCCCATCTCTACTAAAAATACAAAAATTAGCCAGTCATGATGGCGGGTGCCTGTAGTCACAGCTACTAGGAAGGCTGAGGCAGGAGAATCGCTTGAACCCAGGAGGTGGAGGTTGCAGTGAGCCAAGACTGTGTCACTGCACTCCAGCCTGGGTGACAGAGGGGGACTCTGTCTCAAAAAAAAGAAAAGAAGAAGTTGACAACGGTATCAAAAGATGCTTATGAGTTGCTATTAGCCAGCTGAAGTCCACTACTACCCCCAAAAAAACTAGATTCTGCATTCTATCCCCTTAGATTAGTTTTTGCCTGTTCAAGAGTTTCATGTAAATGGAATTGCACTCATGCACTCTGGTGTCAGCTCATTTTGCTTAGGACAGTGTTTTGTTTTTGTTTTTTTTGTATTGTTTTAGACAGGATTTCGCTTTATTACACAGACTGGAATGCAGTGGTGTGATCTCAGCTCACTACAGCCTCGACTTCCTGGGCTCAAGCCATCCTCCTATCTCAGCCTTCGGAGTAGCTGGGACTACAGGCTCGCACCGCCACGCCCAACTAACTTTTGTATTTTTTGTAGAGATGGGGTCTCATCATGTTGCCCAGCCTGGTGTCGAACTCCTGTGCTCAAAGGATCCAAAGTGCTAGGATTACAGGTGTGAGCCACTGCACCAGGACCTAGGACAAGATTTTTGAGATTCATTCATATTGTTCACGTCACGAAAATTTGTTCACTTTCCTTGCTAGATGATATCTCATTGGATGTATTGCAGGCATTGCTCTTGACATAGAACAGTTAAGGAATTCTTCTTCTTTTTTTTGGACACAGTCTCACTCAGTTACCCAGGCTGGAGTGCAGTGGTGTAATCACCACTCACTGCAGCCTCTACGTCCTGGGATCAGGGGATCCTCCTTCCTCAGCCTCCCAAGTAGCTGGGACTACAGGTGCATACTACCATGCCCAGCTAACTTTTTATTTTTTGGAGAAATGGGAGGCGGACAATCTCACCATCTTACCCAGGCCAGTCTCAAACCCATGGTCTCAAGCGATCCTCCCACCTCAGCCTCCCAAAATGCTAGGATTACAAGTGTGAGCCACCAAGCGCAGCCTGTTATGAACTTTTTGAGGGCGAAGAAGATGTTGGATGTGTCTCTTTCTCCTCCACTTTACCTCTTTGGACATAATAGATGCTGGATGTATTTGTGCTACTTGAAGAAATGAACTGAGTGTTCTTGACCTCAAGGAGACAGGTTGCCTTATTGTGAGGCAACCATTCTCAGCATTTACGATAATACAGGAGCTTTTTTTTTTTTTTTTTGGAGATGGAATCTCACTCTGTTGCCGAGGCTGGAGTGCAGTGGCGTGATCTCAGCTCTCTACAACCTCCGCCTCCCGGGTTCAAGTGATCCTTCTGCCTCAGCCTCCAGAGGAGCTAGGATTACAGGCGCATGCCCCCATGCCTGGCTCATTTTTGTGTTTTTAGTAGAGACGGGGAGTTCACTGTGTTGGTCAGGCTGGTCTCAAACTCCTGACCTGAAGATCCGCTCGCTTCAGCCTCCCGAAGTGCCGGAATTACTGGTGTGAGCCACCGCACCCAGCTATTAGGAGCTTTAATTGCTGAGGTTACAGTCCAGCCTCGCACCCTCCAGCCATACTCTCCCTTCACTACCAAGCACAGCTTGCCCTGTGGCCTCTCTCTGTGATATATTTTCACTTATCATCGCTTCCAATGACACTTTTTCTGAGTACCTCTGTCCCTTGGTCTAAGAGACGTGGGTGTCTCTGAAATTGCTCCTCCCAGGAAATAAATTTCTAATAGCTTTCTTGATAGATTCAATCCAAGGTGACATTTATCTTGTAGGGGCATATGCTGGTATTAATATCACATGTGTACATTGTTTCCAACCAGCGATGCCCTGTGGACTTTATCTCTCTCACCTGTGCAAAGGATTAACTGAAAGAACGGCTGAACCGACCCCCTTTGGAAAGTAATTTAACCCTATCATGAACACCCTGTGACTCAGCAATTTTTTTTTTTTTTTTTTTTTTTGAGACAAAGTCTTCTTCTTGTCCCCCAGGCTGGCATGTAGTGGCACGATCTGGGCTCACTGCAACCTCCGCTTACCGGGTTCAAGTGATTCTCCTGCCTCACCCTCCTGAGTAGCTGGAGATTACAGCCGCCTGCCACCACGCCTGGCTAATTTTTCTATTTTTTTTTCTTTTTTTAGTAGAGACAGGGTTTCACCATGTTGGTCAGGCTGGTCTCGAACTCCTGACGTCAGGGGATCCGCCCGCCTCGACCTCCCAGTGTTGGGATGACAGGCGTGAGCCACTGCACCCAGCCAATGACTCAGCAATTCTAATCGTGGGCATATGACTTAGGGAAACTCTTGCCTTTGTGCACACAGGAGACTCACACAATCATGTTCTCAATGGCAAAAATTTGGGAAGTACACAGGGTCCCTTGATGGGAGAATGGAAAAATATGTCCTAATGCAGATCCACAGAGAAATATGATACAGCAGAAAATTGCTGAGTGACAACAGCATAAAAGAATCTTAGTCAGTCTCAGCTACTCAGAAGGCTGAGGATGGAGGATTATTTGAGCCCAGGGGTTCCAGGCAGACCTAGGCAACATAGTGAGAGCCCCCTCCTCAAAAAAGAAAAGGCTGTGTGCGGTGGTTCACACCTGTAATTCTAGCACTTTGGGAGGCCAAGGCAGCTGGATCACCTGAGGTCAGGACTTCGTGACCAGCCTGGCCAACATGGCCAAACCCCATGTCTACTAAAAATACAAAAATTAGCTGGATGTAGTGCTGCACACTTGTAGTCTCAGCTACTCGGAAGGCTGAGGCAGGAAAATCACTTGAACTTGGGAGGCAGAGGCTGCAGTGAGCCAAGATCGCGCCACTGCACTCCAGCCTGGTGCCTGGCGACAGAGAGAGACTCTGTCTCAAAAAAAAAGAAAAAAAAAAGACACAACCAGCTACAGATTTCTTTGTTCCTTCTCTACTCCCACTGCTTCACTTGACTAGCCAAAAAAAAAAAAGTTACGAAAGACTGTAACACCATTTTTATTTTTTTTTTTAAGGATGGAGTCTTGCTGTATTGGCCAGTGTAAGCTTGAACTCCTGGTCTCAAGCAATCCTTCCACCTGGATCTCCCAGAGTGCTGGAATTATAGGCATGAGCCACCTTACCCCACCTTATGACACCCTTTTTTTTTTGAAATGGAGTCTTGGTCTGTTGCTCAGGCTGGAGTATAGTGGTGCGATCTCAGTTCACTGCAACCTCCGCCTCCTGGGTTCAAGCGATTCTTGTGCCTCAGCCTCCTGAGAAGCTGGGATTACAGGCATGTGCCATCACACCCAGCTAATGATTTTGTATTTTTAGTAGACCTGGGCTTTCATCATGTTGGCCAGGTGGGTCTTGAACTCCTGGCCTCAAGTGATCCGCCCACCTCAGTCTCCAAAAATGCTGGGATTACAGCTGTCAGCCACTGTGCCTGGCATTATAACACCACTTTTTTTTTTTTTTTTTTGAGATGGAGTCTCATTCTGTCACCCAGGCTGGAATGCAGTGGCAAGATCTCAGCTCACTACAACTTCTGCCTCCCGGGTTCAAGCAATTCTCCTGCCTCAGCCTCCCAAGTAGCTGCGACTACAGGCATGCGCCACCATGCACGGCTAATTTTTGTATTTTTAGTAGAGACAGGGTTTTACCATGTTGGCCAGGATGGTCTTGATCTCTTGACCTCATGATCTGCCCGCCTTGACCTCCCAAAGTGCTGGGATTACAGGTGTGCACCACCGTGCCTGGCCAACACCACTTTTATAAAATGAAAATGGCTCTGTGTTACCAGCCATTAGAGAAATGAAAATTAAAACTATAATGAGATACTACTATACACCTACTAAAATGGTTCAGATAAAAATGCTGACCAGGCATACTAGCTCTTGCCTATAATCCCAGCACTTTGGGAGGCTGAGTTGGGAGGATAGCTTGAGGCTGGGAGTTCCAGACCAGCCTGGGCAACATAGTGAGATCCTTGTCTCTACCAAAAAAAAAAGTTAGCTGGGTGCACACCTGTAGTCCTAGTTACTTGGGAGACTGAGGTGGGAGGATCACTTAGGCCCAGGAATTCATGGCTGCAGTGAGCTATGATCGTGCTACTGCACTCCAGCCTGGGTGACAGAGCAAGACCCTGTCTGGAAAGGCAAAAGAAGCAGGTCACAGTGGCTCACACCTGTAATTCCAGCACTTTGGGAAGCTGCGGTGGGCAGATAACCTGAGGTCGGGAGTTCAAGACCAGCCTGGCCAACATGGTGAAAACCCCACTCTCTACCAAAAAATACAAAAATTAGCCGGGCATGGTGGAAAAATGCCTGTAATGCGAGCTACTCAGGAGGCTGAGACCGGAGAATCACTTGAATCCAGGAGGCGAAGGTTGCAGTGAACTGAGATCACGCCACTGCACTCCAGCCTGGGCGACAAGAGCAAAACTATCTCAAAAACAAAAACAACAACATTTGGCTGGGTACAGTGGCTCTTGGGAGACCAAGTGGGCAGATCAGTTGAGCTCAGAAGTTGCAGACCAGCCTAAGCAACATGGCAAAACCCTGTCTCTACAAAAAAATACAAAAATTAGCTGGATGTGATGGTGTCTGCCTGTCATTCCAGCTACTCAGGAGGCTGAGGCAGGAGGATAGCTTAAGCCTGGGAGGTGGAGGCTGCAGAGAGCTGTAATTACACCACTGTACTCCAGCCTGAGTGGGAGAGCAAAACCCTATCTCAAAAAGAAACAAACAAAAAAGCGCTTAAGATGGTAAATTTTATGATATACATGTATTTACCACTAGTTATTTATTTATTTATTTTTATCTATTTAGAGACAGAGTCTCACTTTGTCACCCAGGTTGGACTGCTGTGGTGAAATCTCGGCTCACTGCAGCCTCCGCCTCCCAGGTTCAAGCGATTCTCCTGCCTCAGCCTCCCGAGTAGCTGGGACTACAGGCGGGCACCACCATGCCCGCCTAATTTTTGTATTTTTAGTAGAGACAGGATTTTACCATGTTGGTCAGGCTGGTCTCGAACTCCTGACCTCGTGATCCGCCCACCTCGGCCTCCCAAAGTGCTGAGATTACAGGCATGAGCCACCACGCTCGGCTTTAACCACTATTTGAAAAGGATTAAACATAAATTATAGAAAAGAAAAACTATGCCTTATAAGGTTTAGGGATATGAACACATGGTTAATTGAATTTTGTGAAGTCTGTGAGTTCCTGGAACACCGGGAACTCATCCATCTTGGCGTCCCTGGCTGCCAGCACAGAGCCTGACACACAGGAGGTATTTGGTGAGCATAGATGTGATCAAGTGAATGAGGCTGCTTTGGGGATGTCGTGGCAGGCTGGCAGGGCACAACCTGCAGGGTTTGGGGCGAACACACCTGGCTCAAAGCCTGAGCCCTTGGGTCACAGGAGGTTCTCATCCTATGCCAGTGAGTCCCTCATGAAGCCTCTCTTCCTCTTAGCCTGTGGCTGAGCTCCCGGAGTAGAACTCCAGAAACCAATCTGAGCTTTCTTCCAGAGCTGCGACTGATTAACTTAACATCCTGGAGTGCAGGGTTCAAGGAGAAAAACAGGATCGTCTGAGAGAAGCTTAGCAGTGCTGTGCGGAAGCCAGCTCCTTCTGGTGGGCAAGGGCTGGTTGTTCGAGTTTTGGGAATTTTGAGGACTGCTGGTTAATATTAATAGCTATTGTTAAAAATTAGGTCAGGAGTGGGGGCTCACGACTGTCACCCGAGCACTCTGGGAGGCCGAGGCAGGTGGATCACAAAGTCAGGAGTTCCAGATCAGCCTGACCAACATGGTGAAACGCCATTCCTACTGAAAATCCAAAATTTAGCTGGGTGTGGTGGCAGGTGCCTATAATCCCAGCTTCTTGGGAGGCTGAGGCAGGAGAATCACTTGAACCTGGGAGGCGGAGGTTGCAGTGAGCCAGGATTGTGCCCCTGCACTCCAACCTGGGACAGAGCAAGACTCTGTAAAAAAAAAAAAAAAGGTCAAGGAATGGTGGCTCGTCCCTGTAATCCCAGCACTTTGGGAAGCCAAGGTGGGAGGATCACCTGAGGTCAGGAGTTTAAGACCAGCCTGGTCAACATGGTAAAACCCCGTCTCTACTAAAAGTAGAAAAATTAGCTGGGAATGGTGTCAGGCACCTGTAATCCCAGCTACTCAGGAGGCTGAGGTGGGAGAATTGCTTGAACCCAGGAGGCGGAGGTTGCAGTGAGCAGAGATCATGCTATTGCACTCTGGCCTGGGCAACAAGAGTGAAACTCTGTCTTAAAAAAAAAAAAGGTCCGGGTGTGGTGACTCATGCCTGTAATCCCAGCACTCTGGGAGGCCCAGGTAGGCAGATCATGAGGTTAGGAGTTCAAACCAGCCTGGCTAATATGGTGAAACCCCGTCTCTACCAAAAATACAAAAATTAGCTGGGTGTGGCTGCGTGTGCCTGTAATCCCAGCTACTCGGGAGGCTGAGGCAGGAGAATCACTTGATTCTGGGAGGCAGAGGTTGCAGTGAGCTGAGATTGTGCCATTGCACTCCAGCCTGGATGACAGAGTGAGACACTGTCTCCAAAAAAAAAAAAAAAAAAAAAAGTATATATGTATATAAACCTTTCTAAGACTTCTTCCTTGAAGTCTCTAATTAGATGGGCTTAGGCCCTTTAAAAAAAAAAAAAGGATGAGGACATATTTTCCAGTATTCAGAAACGATTATCTAACTCATCACAGAAGTCATCCACCTTTTTGATGACCAAGTGAAGTTTTTTTGTTGTCGTTGTTTAGACAGTCTCGCTCTGTCGCCCAGGCTGGAGTGCAGTGGTTCAGTCTTGGCTCACTGCAACCTCCGCCTCCCGGAATCAAG
>CAUYQU010077258.1:0-10100 GCA_963574635.1 Cheracebus regulus
ACTATAGTTATAAAATTTACAAAAAAAAAAAAATTCAAACCACAAAATTTTGCTAAAAATGTACAGTAGTTAATATATTGCTTTTTTTTTTTTTTTTTTTTTTTTTTGAGACAGAGTCTTGCTCTGTAGCCCAGGCTGGAGTTCAGTGGCGCGATCTCGGCTCACTGCAACCTCTGCCTCCCAGGTCCCGGTGCAAGGAATTCTCCTGCCTCAGCCTCCCAAAAAGCTGGGATCAAGGCGTGCGCCACCACGCTCAGCTAATTTTTGTATTTTTGGTAGAGATGGGGTTTCACCATGTTGGCCAGGCTGGTCTTGAACTCCTGACCTCGTTATCCTCCCACCTCAGCCTCCCAAAGTGCTGGGATTACAGGCGTGAGCCATCATACCCAGCCTTGTATTGCCATTGAAATAATTAGATCCCTGCATCAGGACTGAAATAAATGCACTATATATTTAGCAAGAGAGTAACTTATAGAAAAACATGTATAAATATCATCCCATTATAGAAAGACACATGTAAAGTACATTTACACTTCCTTTTTTCTTTCTTAACAGTGGCTACCTTTGGGTGTGTTGCAATTGTTAAAGCCCTTTCCCCTTTTACATTTGTTAATTATTATTATTTTTTGTTTCAAAAACAATTACAAATTAGCAAAAACAGTGAAAAGTACTTCCATTAAAAAAAAAAACACTTAGTTTTAGCCCATCAACTACAGATTTAAATAATTTATACAGGGTATTTTATAAGACCTATTTTATACAAGATTTTATACAGAAGACTGGTACTGGTTAGTAAAGGCTGATAATATTCCAATAAAATAACTTCATTCACAAAAAGTGTTTCAATTATCGCTGACCTCTCTCTTTCCAATAGCTTCTCTTCTTCAAGTTGTTGTTCTTCAATAAAAGTGTCCTCCTCCTCCTCCTTCTGTGAGAGTCCTAAAGGAATTTAAATGTTTTATTAAACTGAGCACTGCAAATTCTTGGTCAGAAATTCAGGAAAAAAATACATGTAATCTTTAATGTTTAAAATTACGGTAAAAATCTGTTTCTAAAACCTTCTAACAAGAAGGTCTTGCATCATCCTTATTTGGTACAACGCAAGCATCAAAAAGGACAATAATGGTAGTGGATAGCACATTACATTTAACAATTAATCAATGGTTCCACAATTATACTTAAAAAGGAAATTAGCTGGGCATGGTGGCAGGTGCCTGTAATCCCAGCTACTCTGGAGGCTGAGGGAGGAGAATCACTTAAACTCGCGAGGCAGAGGTTGCAATGAAGCAAGATCATGCCATTGCACCCCAGCCTGGGCAACAAGAGCAAAACTCCATCTCAAAAAAAAAAAGGTGGTGGGGTGTGGAAAGGAACATCCATCTTTACAGAAGAATGGTAACTAAAAAATGTAGAAAAACTTAAGTGGATAAATCATCACTTTTGCAACCCCCACTGTAAAAATTTAGACAAAGTTATTAAAAACATTGAATGAGGCCAGGTGTGGTGGCTCACGCCTGTAATCCCAGCACTCTGGGAAGCTGAGGTGGGCGTATCACCTGAGGTTGGGAGTTCAAGACCAGTCTGACCAACATGGAGGAACCCTGTCTCTTCTAAAAACACGAAATTAGGTGGCATGGTGGCGCATGTCTGTAATCCCAGCTACTAGGGAGGCTGAGACAGGAGAATCACTTGAACCCAGGAGGCGGAGGTTGTGGTGGGCCCACACCATGCCATTGCACTCTAGCCTGAGCAACAAGAGCAAAACTCTGCCTCAAAACACATACACACATGCACGCACACACACACACACACACACATACACACACACACACACATTGAATGAAAGCTTGCTGGGAAGAGGATATTCACACTATCTCAACATATCACCCCAGAAATGAGGACTAATTACAAAAGAAAAAAAATGCAGGTTTATAATGGAACAATCTGAGTGGGTAACACTTTAACCACAATTAGCATCACCGGGAGTGACCTGACATGAGAGGTCTCATGATGTATGCAATAAGAAGTTTACAACAGCTGCGCTGTAATCCTTTGTTCTAAAGAGTGTTGTCACCTGAAGTTCATCATGGGAAGATAGAATAATCCAGAATGCAGGGCATTCCACAAGATAAATGGCTTGAGTTTTTCAAAGCAATCAATCCTGGTTTGGGGAAGTCTAAATATGGCCTGTATATCATACCATTGAATTACCGCTCATGTACTCATGTGCAAGTTTGGCATTGTGGTTCTGTGAGAGAATATCCTTATTTTTAGGAGTTGCAGGCTGAAGAATTTAGGGGTGAGATGCTGCTATCTGCAACTGCCGTCCAAAAGGTTCAGAAAAAATGTTCTATATATGTATCTATTTAAATAAAGAGAGAGAGAAAGAAAAAAAGAGAGACAGAAATGAAAGAAAGAGAGAGGAAGGAAGGAAGGAAGGAAGGCAGGCAGGCAGGCAGGCAGGCCAGCCAAATGTTAACAACTGGCAAATCTTGCTGAAGGATTCATGGATATTTATGGTACTATTATTTTCAACTTTCTATAGATTAGAACATTTTCCAAATAAAAACATGAAAAAATAACTTTTAATAGAATAGACATTTACATCCTCTCCTATTCAAAATTTGGGGAAAAAAATCAGTGAAAATAAAAGAGAAATGGAAGATTGAAATGATCTTAAAGAAATGTAACAGATGTCAGGCTTAAAGAAACAAGAGTCTGTGTCACATGCGTTGAGTACAGTTCTAACTGAAGGCTCATCCAGTCCTAGATAATTACAATAATTTGTCTTAAGTAAGTAAACTTTATTATTTCGGCACTGGAATTAATATAGGCAACAAATGTAGAATAAGTTCTCAATCACATAAAATAATATCTAATTGTTCAGATAATTAGATGATCTAATGTACGTAAAGGGCCAAAGAACCTGGCACAGAGGATATGGCTGACATACCTGCAGAAGTATGCCCATAGATTAGACAGGGCACAGACACAGCTGACACTCACAAATATCTGTTGACTGACTCACTCAGCTCTCATCGCCTTGAAACCAAGCTCATATACTCCACTGAAGTGATTGCTAACAGTTCTGGGTACAGCATTTTCCCATGTACAATCAGATATATGCAATACATGTAAATACAATACAGTTGATCCTTGAACAATACAGGTTTTAACAGTCTTGGTCTATTTAAATACATATTTTTTCAATAAACACACTGGAACATTGAGGGGAGATTTGCAACAATTTGAAAAAAATAGCAGATAAGTGGCATAGCCTAGAAATACTGAAAAAATTTAGGAAAAAGGTATATCATGAATGCATAAATGTACATACTAGTCTATTTTATCATTTGCTACCATACATATAAATCTATCATAAAAAGTTAATGTAGGGCTGAGCGCAGTGGCTCATGCCTATAATCCCAGCACTTTGGGAGGCTGAGGCAGGCAGGTCACCTGAGGTCAGGAGTTCGAGACCAACCTGACCAACATGGTGAAACTCTATCTCTACTAATAATACAAAAAAAGTAGCTGGATGTGGTGGTGCATGCCTGTAATCCCAGCTACTCAGAAGGCTGAGGCAGGAGAATTGCTTGAACCAGGGAGGCGGTTCAAGTGAGCCAAGATCATGCACTGCATTCCAGCCTAGTTGACAAGAGCAAAACTCTGTTGAAAGAAGAAATAAAGGAAAAGAAAAGAAGGAGAAGGAAAGAAGGAAGGAAGGAAGGGAGGGGAGGGGAGGGAAGGGAAGGGAAGGGAAGGGGAGGGAAGGAAGGAAAGAAAAAGAAAAGGAAAGGAAAGGAAGAAAGAAAGAAAATCATTGAGGAGAAAGAATATCTGCATAAACAGGTTTTTTTTTTTTTTGAGATGGAGTCTTGATCTGTTGCCCAGGCTAAGTGCAGTGGCACGATCTCGGCTCATTGCAACTTCTGCCTCCCGGGTTCAAGCAATTCTCCTGTCTCAGCCTCTCAAGTAGCTGGGATTACAGGTGCATACCACGAGGCCTGGCTAATTTTTGTATTTTTAGTAGAGACAGGATTTCACCATGTTGGTCAGGCTGGTCTCAAATTCCCGACCTCATGATCCACCTGCCTTGGCCTCCCAAAGTGCTGAGATTGCAGGTGTGAGCCATGGCGCCTGGTCTGAACAGGATTTTAACGAAGATGAAGTATTCTATTCTAGAAAAATGCCACAAAGGACATTTAGTAGTTAGGAAGAGAAGCAAGCAGCAGGATTTAAAACAAAAAGACAGGCTAACTCTACTGTTTCATGTAAACATAGTGGAGTTTATGATCAGGACTGCCCTTATCTATAAAGCTGCTAAGCTCCACACCCAATTCTTGAAGGAAAAGATAAGCACCAGCTGCCTGTCCTTTGGTTATACAACTAGAAGGCCTGGATAATGGAAATCCTTCTTCTGAATTGGTTCCACTGATGCTTTGTCCCTGAAGTCAGGACTTCCCAGTAAGGAACTGGCTTTTAAAATTCTTTTAATATTGGACAATGCCCCTGGCCACCCAGAACCCCACGAGTTCAACAGTGAAGGCGTCAAAATGGTCTACTTTCCCCTAACATATGTTTCTAATTCAGTCTCCAGACCAGGGCATTGCAAGAACCTCTAAAGCTCATTACACGTGGTACTCGATGGAATGGATTGTCAATGCTATGGAAGAGAACCCTAACAGAGAGAGCATCAAGGAAGTGTATAAAGATTATACCACTGAAGATGTTATTGTTGTTATAGAAAAAAGCCAAGAAAGGCCGGGTGCAGTGGCTCACGCCTGTAATCCCAGTACTTTGGGAGGCCAAGGCGGGCAGATCACGAGATCAGGAGTTCGAGACCTGCCTGACCAACATGGTGAAACCCCATCTCTACTAAAAATACAAAATTAGCTGGGTGTGGTGGTGTGCACCTGTAATCCCAGCTACTCAGGAGGCTGAGGCAGGAGAGTTGCTTGAACCTCTCGAAGGCGGAGGTTGCAGTGAGCCGAGATCATGTCATGGCACTCCAGCCTAGGGGACAGAGCAAAACTCCATCTCAAAAGAAAAAAAGGAAAGAAAAAGCCATAAAAATCATCAAGCCCAAAACAAAGTCCTGCTGGAGAAAAAGCTGTGTCCAGATATTGTGCATGGCTTCACAGGACTTAAGACAGAGCCAATCAAGGAAATCGTGAAAGAGATTGTGGATATTATGGATATGGGAAAAAAAAGTGCAAGGGAGTTGGGGTGAAGGGTTTCAAGATATAAATCTTGGAGAAATTCAAGAGCTAACAGATACCACACCAGAGTAATTAACAAAAGCCCATTTGATGGGGATGAGTCCTCCAGTGCAAGGTGATGAGGAAGAAAACTTAGGAGAAGCAGTGCCAGAAAACAAATTGACACTAGACAATCTGGCAGAAGTGCCAATCATTCAAGACTGCTTTTGACTTCTTTTATGGACCCGTCTAAACTGAAAACGAATGCATTAAAACTAAAGCAAATGGTGGAAGAATTGGTACTGTATAGAAACACTTTTAGAGAAATGAAAAAGCAATAATGTCAGATAGAAATTATAACGTATTTCTGCAAAGTTACACCAAATGTGTCTACCCTCTTGCCTTCCCTTCCACTCCCTCTACCTCTTAGCCTCTGTCACCCAAGACAGCAAGACCAACTCCTCTTCTTCCTCCTCAGCCTACTCAACATGAAGACAAGGAGGATGAACACCTTTATGATGATCCATTTCCATTTAATGAGTGGTAAATACATTTTCTCCTCTGTATGATTTTCTTAGTAACATTCTTTTCTCTAGCTTACTTTATTCTAAGAATATGGTATATAATACATATATAACATACAAAGTATGTGTTATGGCCGGGCATGGTGGCTCACACCTGTAATCCCAGCAATTTGGGAGGCCGGAGCAGGCAGATCACAAGGTCAGGAGTTTAAGACCTGCCTGGCCAAGAGACAAGCCTGGCCAATATGGTAAAACTCTGTCTCTACTAAAAATAAAAAATAAAAAAAAATTAGCTGGGCGTGGTGATGGGCGCCTGTAATCCCAGCTACTTGGGAGTCTGAGGCAGGAGAATTGCTTGAACCCAGGAGACAGAGGTTGCGGTGAGACAAGATCATGCCATTGCACTCCAGCCTGGGGGACAGAGCAAGACCCCGGCTCAAAAAAAAAAGTATGTGTTAATCAACTGTTTATGTTACTGGTAAGGCTTACAGTCAACAATAGGCTCTTAATAGTTAACTCTGCAGCAAGTGAAAAGTTATACACAAATTTTCGACTGTGCGGAGGGCCGTGGTGGGGTCGGGGGGGGGGGGGGGTCAGTGTCCCTAACACCCACATTGTTCAAGGATCAAATGTATATCCAATGGTATTCAGGTTGAGCACCCCAAATCCAAAAATTGAAAATATTCTGAGTGCCAACAAGTCTCAAAGGAAATGTTCACTGGAGCATTTCGTATTTTGGATTTTTGGATTTGAGATGCTCAACTGGTAAATATAATGCAAACATTTCAGATAAAGGGATACTCAACCTGTACATGTAACTGTACACACAGAATCATGCTATAGTTTTGCAACTTGCTTTTAATATCTTAATTTCTGAAAAGGTAGCTTGTTTTAGGTTATCTCAAGTAGAACTGGGTGCCAAAGAAACTATCTGTAATTAAGAGCTCACTATTCCAGAAACTTCTACCAATCATTTGCCAAGGTGCTCTCACCATAACACTCAACATTCTAGCGTTCCGGGTAATGTCTGTTCATCCAATGTGTGCTACAATAAACAGCAGTGTTCCTGGTCGGGTGCAGTGGCTCATACCTGTAACCCCAGCACTTTGAGAAGCCGAGGCAGGCGGATCACCTGAGGTCAGTAGTTCCAGATCAGTCTGGCCAACATGGTGAAACCCTGTCTCTACAAAAATACAAAAATTAGCCGGGCATGATGGCAGGTGCCTGTAATCCCAGTTGCTTGGGAGGCTGTGGCAGAAGAATCACTTGAACCTGGGAGGGGGAGGCTGCAGTGAGCCGAGAACATGCCATTGCACTCCAGCCTCGGCGAGAGAGCAAGACTCCGTCTCAAAAAAAAAAAAAAGCAGTGTTCCATAGTCTACAGTATTCATGAAGTACCACCAGGCAAAGAATTGTGAGGTGGAGTGGGAAAAACTAGAAGCAGAAGTGCAGAGACGGGTGCTTTGTCTTGGATATGCCGTTTTATATATATAATCTTGACAGACCAGCGACCTGGATCCTTTAATGGACTGAACTACCATGGGACATGACTCGCCTGACTCTCCACAGAGGCTCATTCTGAACACACTTTGCTAAGTAAAAAGGAAAAAAATAAAATCAAAACAATACAAATACCAGCTGTTATAGGATTTAGTGCTGGAAAAAAAAAGAAGTTCTTTTGTGTGTGTTTTTTTTTTAAAGTATGTTAGAATAAAACAGGTTAAATGAACAAAGGAAAGTAGCTGAAAATTTCAAGAGAGGAGAGAGGAAGTATAATAAGGGCCTCAATAACACCAACCTATCCCATTTTTCCTTTTATCCCTGATGCTTTGTTCCACCTCTAGTGGATGAGTTTTCAATTAGTAAGAGAGAAATGCTAAGACAGGTTGCAAGTAAATATACTGCTCCTTCCATTGTAAATATCCCAAGTACTAACACTAAAATAATTACTCGGGAACTCAAATGATAAAGAAAACCTCTATGGCTGTGTTTCTCAAGTCCTAAGAATCTTAGTTACTTGAGGCCATGGTCTTTGGATTTCAGGAATTGTCTAGGATCAACAGATGCTGGAGAGGATGTGGAGACATAGGAACACTTTTACACTGTTGGTGGGAGTGTGAATTGGTTCAACCACTGTGGAAGACAGTGTGGCAATTCCTCAAGGACCTAGAAATAGAAATTCCATTTGACCCAGCAACCCCATTACTGGGTATATATCCAAAGGATTATAAATCTTTATATTATAAAGACATATGCACACATATGTTCACTGCGGCACCATTTACAACAGCAAAGACCTGGAACCAACCCAAATGCCCATCGATGACAGACTGGACAAGAAAAATGTGGCACATATACACCATGGAATACTATGCAGACATAAAAAACAATGAATTCATGTCCTTTGGAGGGACATGGATGAATCTGGAAACCATCATTCTCAGCAAACTGACACAAGAACAGAAAATCAAACACCGCATGTTCTCACTCACAGGCAGGTGTTGAACAATGAGAACACATGGACACAGGGAAGGGAGCATCATACACTGGGGTCGGTTGGGGGGACTAGGGAAGGGACAGCATGGGGTGGGGAGGTTGGGAGGGATAACATGGGGAGAAATGCCAGATATAGGTGATGGGGGGATGTAGGCACCAAACCACCTTGCCATGTATGTACCTATGCAACAATCTGCATGATCTGCACATGTACCCCAGAACCTAAAGTACACTTTAAAAAAAATTGTCTAGGATAATTTAATAAGCATATTCTGGATAATGTGGATGACAATCATTATAACCCAGTACTACTGTATGATTTCAGTGCTCCCATCTGCATTTATAACTACTAAATAATTTTATAACTAAGTCCTAATTTTATTGCATTAAGCAGGCAGATTTAATACATAAATGTTAGGTTTTGCCATGTGAAGGTCAAATTTTCTGTACAAATAAAGGTTCTACAGTCATGTAATAGAAAAAGTGGTAAATCAGCATGAGGCAATATTAGTAGAGGCATTCCAAACTCTCACCAGTGCCATATACATATTGTGAGGAGCATCAGTTTCACATTATCCCTAGCATTACATGATGTAGATTTAAATTTTACTAAATGTGTAATTTCATTTAGTTTTATAATTTATAAATGTATTTTTTGTTTGTTTGTTTTTCTGAGACAGTCTCACTCTGTTGTCGAGTCTGAAGTGCATTGGCGCGGTCTTGGCTCACTGCAACCTCTGCCTCCCAGGTTCAAGTGACTGTCTTGCCTCAGCCTCCCAAGTAGCTGGGATTACAGGCATTCACCACCAAGCCCAGCTAATTTTGTATTTTCAGTAGAGATGGGGTTTCACCATGTTGGCCAGGCTGAGTCTCGAACCCCTGACCTCAGGTGAGCCACCTGCCTTAGCTTTCCAAAGTGCTGAGATTACAGGCGTGAGCCACCATGCACCAGGCCCATATATTGTTGTATAGTCAAATAAGAGCTTCAGGCCAGGCGTGGTGGCTCATGCCTATAATCCCAGCACTTTGGGAGGCCAAGGTGGAAGGATCGCTTGAGGTCAGGAGTTAGAGAACAGCCCAGGCAACATAGTGAAATCCCACCTCTACAAAAATTTTAAATATTAGCCTGGTGGGCCGGGCACAGTGGCTCACACATGTCATCCCAACACTTTGGGAGGCTGAGGTGGGTGGATAACCTGAGGTCAGGAGTTCAAGACCAGCCTAGCCAACATGGTGAAACCCCATGTATACTAAAAATACAAAAATTAGCCGGGTGTGGTGATGCACACCTGTAATCCCAGCTACTTAGGAGGCTGTGGCAGGAGAATTGCTTGAACCTGGGAGGCTGAGGCTGCAGTGGACCAAGATAGCACCACTGCACTTCAGTCTGGGTGACAGAGCAAGACTCTGTCTCAAAAAAAAAGAAAGAAAGAAAGAAAGAAAAAGAAAGAAAGAAAGAAAGAAAGAAAGAAAAAGAAATTAGCCAGATGTGGTGGTAGATGCCTGTAGTCCCAACTACTAGGGTGGCTGAGGTGGGAGGACTGCTTGAACCTGGGAGGTGGAGGCTGCAGTGAGCTGTAGTTGTGCCACTGCACTTCCCTTCTGGGCAACAGTACAAGACCCTGTTTCAAAAATAAATAAATGAGCTTCATAACTATTATGTTGATATATATTTGAATAACATAATGATTTGGGTAAACAAAGGGTCTCATAGTCAAGTTTGAAAAAAACTTGCAAAACCTCTAATTAATACCTTCAACTCCTGCTGGTTTTACGAATAAAAATATTCACTGAATATTTGAGGTGCTGGTATTGAATGCCTGACCTCAGGTGATCCGCCTGCCTCGGCTTCCCAAAGTGCTGGGATTACAGGCGTGAG
>CAUYQU010077260.1:0-46934 GCA_963574635.1 Cheracebus regulus
GCTGGGTCAAATGGAATTTCTATTTCTAGGTCCTTGAGGAATCGCCACACTGTCTTCCACATGGTTGAACTAATTTACACTCCCACCAACAGTGTAAAAGTGTTCCTATTTCTCCACATCCTCTCCAGCATCTGTTGTCTCCAGATTTTTTTAAATGATTTCCATTCTAACTGACATGAGTTTATGGGTTTTAAAAACCCAAATACAACTTCTAGAAATGAAAAATGTAACTGAAGCTAAAAATTCAATGGACTGGTTAAATGACAGATTTGATACAGCTGAAGAAATATTTAATAAACTTGAAAATAGAACGTAAAAATAACAGCCATAATGTAGCTCAGAATGATTAGATAGAAAATATTTTAAAAATAGATATGTATAGCTATGTAGAGAGAAAAGAACTAAAAGGTTTAACTAACTGAAGTTTCAGAAAGATGGTTAATTGGGGAGAGGAGGAAGACTAGGTCAGAAGCAATCTTGAAAATGTAACGGAGAACTTTCCAGAAATCATAAAATATACTAGTCCACAGAATTAGGAATTCTAATGAATCTTAAACAAGATAAATAAAAAAGAAATCTACATCTAAACACATGGTAGTAAGAATGCAAAACAATAAAAAAGAGGAAGCATCAAAAGCCACTGAGAAAAGAATAAATTACTGTGAAAGAAATAGCTAAACTGACAGATAACTTCTCGAGAGCAATAATGGAGACTAAATGACAGAGGAAAATCTTCCATATACTCAGAGGAAAAACTATACTTGAAATTCTACTCTTAGGAAAATATCCTTAAGAAGATATTAAGGAGGAAAAAAGATACTTTCAGGCAAACAAAAGTGGAAAAAAATTGCTCTAGTAGACTTTGACCAAAAAAATTCTAAAGAATACAACGCAGATAGAAAGAGTGGTTTCAATCTGAGATGGAAGATGGATTAAAGAGAAAGAGAAAAGTAAATACACAAATTAATTTTAATAAACAGTGACTATTTGCAAAAATAGTATTTTGAGGAGTTAAAAACTGATTAAAATGTAAAACAACATTAATAATATCAGGGTAAGGTAAATGGAATTTAAGTATTAGAAGATTAAAAATAGAACACCAGTAAAATTTAACCAAAAGACAGCAACTACATTAATTTCAGATAATAAAAGATTTTAAGGCCAAAAGCATTACTAGACACGGGGTCCTAACTAAGACATCACAACCAATTTCTTATTCTCTTTTCTTCTATTTCTTTTAACATTTTCTTCTTAATTAATTCCCTTTCTGTGTCTCTCTAACTCCATTTCTCTTCATTTTAATACTCTTTGCTCTTCTCATTTGGCTTTCTTATGAGGAGGGTAGACACTAGTTCCTGCATTACAGCCATGTTCATGATTACCACTCTGACAATGTGAAAGTCATTCGGAAGAACTGCTACTGAAGAATTTTTGCAAGATCAAAGACAGATTGCTCTGGGCTCTTTATGGACTGCCAATTTGAGTCACAAATACTCAAAACTTCATTATCTTTCCTCTGTTGGAGATTCTCTAAGTGACCCTGAACAGGTAATTTACTTCATTTCCCCTCACTTCTTATAATTAAAATGAAAAGTCTTTTCTGCAACTAGGTAAGGAAAGGTGCTGATGGTAAAAAGCCGACAATTGTAAAGTTCTTAAGGTGTTTGTAAGAGCAATAAAAATCTGTTTAGATTACGTGCTATGTACTAATTTGTCACAGAGGACTGCAGTACAAAAGAACATGTCCTTCAACCAGTCAAACAGGAAAGAACTTGATTGTCTTTGAATGTATGAGAAGTGATTATTATAGTCCCACCCCAGGGGTGGGGCTACACATGCCAGCCCAGATCCTGCTGTTTTTCCTAGTAAAGCTAGCATTAGGTCAAAAGGTCACTAAATCCAGCCCCTGGATTCTGAAGAACTGTACTTGGGGAAAAAGAATCGCTCTTTATATAATATTTCTATCTTATAAAAAAACAGATTATCAGGAAAAATAGAACTCAATATACCTCACATCTCCATGTGTCAACTTTAAATTTCAATATGCAAATTAAAATTTTGAGTGACATTTGGTTTTTAAGACCTCAAACTGATCACTTTCCTCTCTGACATCTACTCTGATTTGATTACTACCTAACGCATGATTACTTCAAGTAGGTCGTGTGAAGAGCAGCTCTGAGTGATTTGGGAGATGTTATTTAACATCACTGTGCCATAGTTTTCTATAACCTACCTCATAGGATGGTGAGGCTTGAATAAAATAACACATCAAATTTAGAGAGTGTAATATGGCCCTACCTTTCTCCAGGAGCTCAAAGCTCTCAGTACTAAAAATACCTCTTATCTTGCTAAAAGGAGATGGAGAAAAATTTATACTAGTAACTTACTTCTGACCAGCCACTGATGGGTAGGAAAAAGATAAAATGCCTTTTATAAATTTGCAACAGTGAAATTCATGGGCTGTAAAGGTGGTAGCAGCAGCTAAGAGTAACTTATTCATGTCCTTCACTTGACTTGGTTTTATATGGACAGAATCTGTTACAAGAATGAAAAGAAATAAATACATGGTGTCTACATCTTTATATACTAGACAGATATGAGTATGTAGGAGTTTAGGAGGAAGGGAGAGAGAAAGGAAGAAATGAAGGAAAAGAAGAGGAAAAAAGACCAATTTAAACCAGCAGTACACCTACCATAATTATAAATTATGGACTATTATAGTATGATGAGTAGTTTTAGTATACGACAGTTCAAATGAAATCTTTCACTAATTTTCTAATTCTTGGTGATATTTTAAAATTTCCTTTTTAAATATTCAGAATCCACATATGATACTAAACAATGTCTTATCTTTATTACCAAGTCAGCAGTCATTTTTACTTTTCTTTTAGAATTTGGGAACTGTAATAAACCTTGGGGTAGGGCACCCTATTTAATTCAAAAACACAATTTCAAAATTTGCTTTTTCTTTTTGGTTCATGGCAGCGTAAGGAGTGTGGTATTTCAGCAAATCCATGATGGTCACTGTCATCACACAGGGCCTTGTTCATAGCAAATAGGCAAGAAATACAAGCCAGTAATAATGATGATTCAATCCTCACTCAATTGAGAACCTAAAGTTTTCATTCCAAATCTGATTTGGAGAATTGGCTATGAAAAAGGGAAATTTAATAATGAGATTGAAAGAGGAAAACAGCCTACTATACCCTCAGATTTTGACTTAAGACATTTTTTAAATTATTCTTTTACTTAACTGGCTTGAAGGAATGAAAGCAACTTGGCCCAGAAGAAAAATGAAAGTGTGAACTAGTAAGTGAAAAATACAAATGGTCACAGATCCAGCCTCAGTTAATAAATGCAAATGTGCCCTGATGTGTACAACCTACAGAGAATACCATGAACTTGGTGCTTTTGGTTTTGGTTTATAACCCATGTAATTGTTTTCAATTTGGTTTTAAAAATAATAAAAGGTATAAAGGTATGAGATGCTTTCAATGTCTGTAACCAGGTTTGTAGATTTTGATCACCAGGATTAATTTTAGCCACACCCTTGATGTCCTGCCACAACTGACTTGGCAGGCATGATCCTAAAACACCAAACTACTGAAAACTTGAAGCCTCTCATGTGGTCTCAACTCTTCCTTTTTATGTAGTGGAGTCATTGTGTGAATTCAAAAATCACAATGAGAGATAAGTCACAGAAATTGATTCAAAGAGAGTTTCTGGTGTAAGCAAACACATCATCTGTGTTATGCTGTTAATTGGATACTTACTGTTTCTATTAATTTCTGAAGTGTGTTCAACTTGAATACAGTAATTGTACTATTATCAAGATTGGTTTTGTCTTTTTTTTTTAATGTTATTGTTTGTTTGCAGTCAAGAAGGAGAAAAAAAACTTTAAGTTCAAATGCCGAAGTCATAATACTAAAATATGTGTGTGTTGCTCCCTTCATAATATTAACACCCTTGTGCAGCATGGTTCTGAGTTTAGAAGATGACAAAAAACTCCCCATCTTCATACTTCTTAACCTCTCTGCAGGTATTTACAACTTAGTGTACGTCAAACCCATCCCTGGCTTTTTTTTTAATAAATGAAATTCCTTTTTTCCCCTTAAGTTAGTTAAATTTCAATGAATAAATCACTTCTATTTGGCCTTGAAGCATCACAGTTTTCTGTGCTGTAATAGGTTCACTGTAACCACAAATCTAGTCAAGTGGATTCCGGAAACACTTTCAAAGCGATCAGGTCACACGTAGGAGCCACGCAGAAGGTTGGCAGACTCCATGTGAGATTTCCACCACAGAATCCTAACATTTTTCAAATGTTAATTTTTCTTGTAAAGGGAAGGCAGAGATAGCAAAGACACCTGATTCTATAAAAAGAGCCCTTGGAGTTTAGAGAAACACAGTTATTGTAGCACAACTGAGACAAACCAAAAGAAATCTTCCTAAGAAATGGCATTAACCTTAAACACAGAGTCAATAATCTAATAATGTTCCACATTATGCCCCAAATTTCTGAATCAGAGAGCTCTGGAGGGAGAAGCAATTTTCTGGCTGAGCCCATTTATCCTACACTCTGCAAGGTGAGCTGACCCACCCATCTTCACACCCCTGCTTGGTCTCAAATGCTGCTTGCATCCCAAGCAATCACCCAGGTCTCCAAACCTTTACTTATTCTCCTACAGAAGCCTAATCACTGCTCCTCTTTTTCTCCCGAAATCAGGCTCTTTGTGCCAGCTTTGCCCCCTGCTCTAATCCTCTCTCTGCTCATCTCTCCCCAGCCTTTGAATCATGGTGCTCCTACTCTCTGGCCCTGCCTTTGCTGTGGACATGAATGAACATTTCCTGTTCCTTTCTTGGTCCTATCAAAAACCCCAAGTCCCCTCCAGCTCTTTGGCCAGTGCTCAGCCTGTCTACTCTGAAAATTTCTAAGTCATCCATGAGTACTACTGATGTTGTGTGAAATAAGTAAGAAGATTATCAAGTCTCTAAGTTTCTCTTTCTAGGATAGGATAAAATAAATGATGGGCTAAACACAGTCCTTATAAGCCCAGATGTCTGTGCCCAGAGTGTCAGGAAAATGATGGAGCATTCTGGAAATTGCCATGGAGACCACCATACTATCTTTCTTTTCTGTAGGCACCAATATACTTCAGAGCAATAAATAACTTAAAATTTCCCTATTTCCTAAAAACAAGTTAAATTATGAATGTCAGTAGTTATTGACTCTTCACCAAACCTCTGATTCCTTTCCCTCCTGGGCACACAGTGACTACCTTTCCCAGCCCCTTTGCAATTAAGTACAGCCATACAACTAGTTCTCACCAATAAAATGTGAGCAGAGGGGATACATGTCAAGTCCTGGCCAAGAGTTTATGAAGCAGGTATACCCAATTCTACATACTCCCTTCTCACCTGCTGGGAGTAGGTGGTAAAGAAGCCCAGCCAATAGAATAACCATAAATGGAAGACAAGGTTTTCTAAAATTCTGTGTGGAAGAAAATCACCCACCAACCAGGAACACTCACATTGGATTATAATGTGAGCAAAACCCTCTACTATGTTTGAGCCATTATACATTTGGTTGTCTGTTTGGTACTGGAATCATGCCTATGCTAACTAATGTAACCAACATATTATGCTTAAAAGCATTATATCACTTGAGTACTATATTAGAATTCTAGGCCTTCTTCCTGGAAAATACAAGAGAGACTAGCAGAAAGGGAAGGGAAGCAGGTAGGAATAATAACGTGAATAGCTGCAAACATTTTTCACATATATAACCATGTATTACATGCATTACAGATACTAATTTCAATTATTTCTCACAACAACTTTAGGAAATAGTACCGTATTATCCCATTACTCAGACGTGGATACTGAGGGAGAGATAAAATACTCAGGAAATGGAGAAGCTATGATTCAAATCTGTTGACTCCATAGCCCACACTCTGGCTGAATACCCACTCTGTATCCTAGACACTTCATACAATTTTTTGTTTATAACACTGTGTATATTATTCCCATTTTAAACATTAGTAGGCTGAGATTCAACAAAGATAAATGGTTTACCTAAGGTTACAACTAGAAAGAATCGGAACCCAGATTCAGGCCAAGATCTGAATAGCTCTAAAGCCACGGAGGAATGAGTCCCTCATTCTCTTTCTCTTACACCATGGAGGTTAGAATATAGATGGGGGGAGAGGCCATGCAGAATAAGTTTTACTCCATTTATGAGCTCCAAATGTCTCAGAGGTTATCTGTTAGGTTTGTGACTGTGCAACCACTGCAATCACTATTTGTCAGCTTTGGAGATGCCAAGTTGGGTAGAAGTCACCAAATTCCCCAGCATGCCATTGAGGCTATTTTTTAAAACTGATAACAAACTTGTTAGGCTTGAAATATCTCTGCCATAGCCCAACAGGAGGTAACCTTAGCTGGGGGTGGATCAGTTGTGTTCAAGCCTACAGGAAGGACAAAAGCCAGTGGTATGGAAGCTAATTCTCTCAATGAATAAAGCATTTATGCAGAAAAAGAATTATAGTAGAGCCAGTACACAAATCTACCTCACAAAGTCTTTAAAGTGAAGGAGGGCTACCAAGAATTGTGTTTATATAAGGACTTCTGGGTCCTCTGAGAATAAGTACCAAGGGAATGTCAGGGCTGATCGGGACACTGGAACTGACTTAAACAAGGATAGAGAGAGGGAAACTGGCATAACTCCCAAGTAGAAATGAAGAATGGGGGAGATGGCATTCATGTCTGTCCCTGTGCTTTTTTAACCTGGGCAATCCACCCTCTGATCACATCCCTCCTGACCTCTATATAAGCTGGCCTCAGAAGGGCTACTTGGCATATAAAGGAATCCCTCCAGACCCAGCTCCATTCCTTCCCTCTCCTGACTTAATCTGTGGGACTTCTGACATACCTAGAGTCTATATCTGGGTTAGTGCTGGAGGCTTACAGTGGGACAAGATGGTGGTATCATATAACTTCCTAGCCTGTGATGTGAACCTGAAAGACCAAGGCCATTTTAGGATCAAAGAGCCACAGTCCCATATTCATCCATCCAAACAACAGATATTTCCAATTGGGAAAAAGCACTGAGGCCCTGGAGGAGCTGGAGCTCCTCTGCAGTGCAGAGCCAGCTGGGCCACGGCAGGGCTGCCGAGGAATGGCAGGGGGCTGCCATGGAATTAAATAAAGAGGGGCGAGCCTGTCATGCTCACAAGGTTTCCCAGGATCAGAGTTGCCTCAGCAGCAGCCCTGGGTGGTCCTAGAGTCCCAGGAAAGGCAGGGAGAAGAAGTTCCCAGAAGATCATACTCTTCCACATGAAGAATCAAGAGAACAGGAAGAGGCATGGAAAGGGAAGCACTTCTACTCCCTCATTCCTTCCAGTCATGTCCATTCATTCTACAGATGGTAACCAGAGTGAGTCTCTTCCAAACTGATCAGGTCATTCTTCTCTGACTTCCAGTTGCTCCTAGGATTAAGTCCAAACTCATTACTAGGCCTATGGGACCCGGCGAGGGCCTTGCCTGCTGCTGTAGTCTCAATTCACTCCATTGTGCCATCCCTCCATACTCTCCAGAACTCAAAGTCTAATTATTTTATAGCCTGTAAATTCCATGAGGACTAAGTTTATATATTTTCACTTACACTTTATACTAGCACTTGGCTTATTTGCCTAACATAGGTAGTGCTCAATCAGTATTGGTTGGTTGGTTGAATGAATGAATGACTAGCTGGTTAGGTAAATGCTAAAGTAAGTCACTTGTGATTGTAGCTACAGCCCTTATTTCAGCAATCAATGGAATGGGATAGACAGACAGAACACAGTTGAGGCTTCTGTGGTAAAGGTTAACAGCAACAAAGTTTTCCATCAAAGCCTACTAAGCAGACATACTAAGGGAAGCAGATTTCACTGATTCAAATGCTCTTTGGAAAGAGACAGGAAATAAGTCAACAAAGGAACGTAAGAAATGAAATTTTACCTTTCCTATAGCCTTGAAATGATTCGGAGGAATGCCACCAATTTTTTCAGTTCCTTCCCTTTTACCGTGATGGTATTTGGTTGGTGCAAAAGTAATTTGGTTTTTGCCATTAAAAGTAATTAAAAGTAATGGCAAAAACCACAATTACTTTTGCACCAACCTAATACAACCCAGAGTCAGGAAAATGAGTTGAAAGTCCTGAGGGAAGTATCTCTGCCCTGCTGCTGAATGCCTGGCAATCCAATATGTCTAGAGAGGTTTTTCTTTTTCTTTTCTTTTTTTTTTTTTTGAGACTGAGTCTTGCTTTGTCCCCCAGGCTGGAGTGCAGTAATGCAATCTTAACTCATTGCAACCTCCACCTCTGGGGTTCAAGACATTCTCCTGCCTCAGCCTCCTTAGTAACTGGAATTACAGGCACGTGCCACCACATCTGGCTAATTTTTGCATTTTTAGTTGAGACAGGGTTTCACCATGTTGGTCAAGCTGGTCTCGAACTCCTGACCTTGCGATCCATTCGCCTCAGCCTCCCAAAGTGCTGGGTGATTTTTTATTTTTGAGACAGAGTCTCACTCTTGTCACCCACGTTGAAGTACAATGGCGCAATCTCAGCTCACTGCAACCCCTGCCTCCCAGGTTCAAGTGATTCCTGCCTGAGTAGCTGGGATTACAGGTGCAAGCCACCATGCCCAGCTAATTTTTTAAAGACAGGATCTCTAGCTGTCATCCAGGCTGAAGTGCAGTGGCACTATCTTGGCTCACTGTAGCCTCTGCCTCCTGAGTTCAAGTGATTCTGGTGCCTCAGCCTCCTGAGTAGCTCGGACTACAGACCTGCGCCACCACACCAGCCTAAGTTTTGTATTTTTAGTAGAGATGGGGTTTCACCATGTTGCCCAGGCTGATCTCAAACTCCTGACCTCAAGTGATTCGCCTGCCTTCGCCTCCCCAAGTGCTGAGATGACAGGCATAACCCACCGTGCCTGGCCTAGAAACCAGGTTTATGAGTGAGCCTTAGTCAGGGCTCACTGCTAAGCAGCATCAAGCTACAGTCCTAAGTGCAGGAAAAGTTTGTCTCATTTCTGATAAGACAGGATATGTGGCAGTTTTGATTTTGGTTCTTTCCTATGACAGGAGGCTTCAGGATCTGGTTTCACGCAGGATGGAGTTTGGACACAGCATAACCCTAAGAGCATAAGGATGGATAGGAAACCAGATAAGTTACAGTTGATGAGGATTAATTAAACATCACCCAGATGAGAATAAGGAAGTATTTCACAAATAAGAGAGGGGAGAAAACTGGCCCCAGGTCTAAAGTAGTGGTAATAATGAACTAATAGCATGTGTGAATTGAGCTTACGTTAGTGACAAGACCTGTGGTTTGACATAGGTTTATTCCCTAAGCAAACTCATGCAAAACTCTCTGTACAGCGCTACCACCTTTTAACCATAGAATTTAAAGATTAAGTCTGAGATTGGTGTTATTTATGAGAAAGCAGAGTTTTGCTATATTTTCTTTCCAGGGCTTGTACAATATGGACAACATGCCTATTTGGCCTTTGCTTGGATACTCAGCCCAAGAGATGAACAACTGTTATTTAAAAGACCTGCTGTAGAAGCTATAGACATTGTGTGATAAAACTGGAGATTTAACACACATTCTATGAGTTCAGCTCTTGACTAAGCTCACTCTCTCTACACAGAAGTAGGCGGTTTAATTTCAACACGGGATTTTTACATGTATTATCTTAAGTTCCTACCGTCTCCTACTTACTAAGAAGTTCTGCTGTTTGAAAAAGAGTTTATTTTGAATGTTCCCACATTTTTAGAATCAATCTCAATCATCCAGAGGTGAATAATGCAGTTTCAAAGCTTAAGCATGGTAAATAAATATATATATTAATATTTATTTAAAAAATATATATATATATATTACACAGATAATAAAATGAAAAACCAGTTTATAAGGGGGGCAGCAGTGGACTAGGAAAAAAAGAAAGTGAACAGATAAGAACAACAACATCAACATATTAGAAGAGGGAATTTTTTAGAACTACATAGTAACATTTAGATGTCAAATTTGTCTGCTGAGGCATGAGAGACCCTGAGAGTCCCACCATGCTGGATAAGCTTGTTGCTGCTGATGCAGAAACAAAGTGACATGCAGATGGTTATGAATTCCAGTAACACAGACTCAAGGCCTCAGAGGTTCTCACCCTGGCTGCTCAGAAGAATCCCTTGGAGAGCTTTGAAAACCACAGCACTCAAGCTCTACTCCCAGAGACTCGGATTTTGTTCCTCTGGAAAAAGGCATCCATCAGTACTGTTCAAAAGCTCCCTAGGTGATTCCACTGTGAGCTAAGATTGGGAAGCCCTAGGCTACCATGGAGGATACAGGGGAGGCGGGGTAGGGGAGCAGCCGGGGAGAGAGAGAGAGAGAGAAGCTGAGCATAAATTCTCCATTCAATTCAGAAAGAAAGGAGAGCAACAAACCATAGAACAGTTCAGTTTTGTGGCAAGCAATTTATATAATGTTTAGCATTTGTTAAAGTATTGTACTCATATCATTTTTACACTTTCAGATGATGTCTCTAAATACTGGATGCCATTTAACTGCTAGGTTCACAATAAATCTATTTTATAATAGCCATTTTTTGTGTTAAAACCTCTTCTCCCCATCACTCTGGTGAAACGAGAGGTGACTCCAGCACAACTCCATTCACTTACTTTAATTCCTTGTGATCCATAGCCAGGGGGGCCAGGAGGTCCAGGCAAGCCTTTCTGCCCAGTATCACCCTGTTAGAAGATGGGGAGAATTTGGAGACAAAATGTAAGAAGATTGAAGAAGAAAAACATAAATATTACGACTCTCAGCTTCATTCTTACTTCAGTCTGACCAGGACCTTTATGCTGCCTATAAGGTACTTCCTATTTTACTTAAAATGTTTCCCCAATATTTTCAAGCCACAGAATTCTTTGCAAACAACATCTTACATATCCAAATAAAAATTTAGTAGTAGGCAAAGCTGCTTGGCCTAAGCAGAAATGGAGGCCCAGGGCCTCATCTGCCTGGGCCCCCCTTGCTGCTCTACCACCAAGCCCAAGAACACCAGGGCCACCCTGCACCACATATGAAAACCACTGACATGTGGCTCCACATAGCCTTAACATGTTGCACTCTTTCAACAGGGAGTGCAACTTCACTGGGGTTGCAGTTAAAGAATCAGTGGATATTAATGTAGATTAGTGTCCAAATTTTTAGGAAAATATGTAGATAAAGCAATAAGCAAGGGTAGCATTTCCCAGTATGTGTTCATAAACTGATTCCATGTTTCTTTGGAAAGACTTTGTGGTAGAATAAGATTGGAAAATAGTATACGCTTTCCCTTGGAAATCTCCAGTGCACACTAACATAGGAGATTAATGGCTCTACCATGTCCCATAATAAAGAAATTAGTGCAATGTTGCTTATCCCAGAAGTTCCTAAATTAACATTGGATGGAAGAAGCATTGAGAAATGTTAGGTTAATATAAGTTATTGTATAAGTCAGTCTTTTCATTTCCAGTATAAAAAAAAAGCTTGACTTTTTTTTCTGTATGTACATTTCTGTTATCTGTTACATAAACCCTCTAGTACATACACTATTGTCACTCTTTTCTTGAGTACCTCTGAAGTACCTTCAAAGGGAGTGGAAGTTCACTGCCTGAAGTTCTCCAACTACACCGGACTGATTCATACAGTTTTCTACATCTTAAAAGGGAGATGTCTTATCTCTTCCAAACATTTTGACACCCTCCAACAAAACAAGTAAGCATAGTAAGAGGAATACCTGCCCATTGAAAAAAAACTTTTAACAGAAAAAAATGACAATAAAAAAGATAAATAGACCCATCTTCCATCACGCAGTGAAGTGACTACTAACAACCTGGGGGGATCTTCCTCCATTTAAAGTAATCTAGAAGGTTCAAAACTAGCATAGTACCAAAAGGGAGCTGATGGACAAAACAAAGACAAACTGAGAATCTTGGTAATTCTGGGATGCCAGTAAAATCTTTGACTCATAAAGCCTTTTCCCTCTCCTCTCTGTGCATTTTTGGCATGAATATACCAATTCGAAATTTGAGTTTGTGGTGGGTGATTCATCGACACCTACTTTCCCTGTTCAACATGCTTGTTACTTCTTTACCCTACTTTTGAACAAATCAAAGAAATTTGTTGAGCAAGTGATGAACAATTAAAACCATGTTTCTCAAACTCAGCACCTTTGGCATTTCAAGCTGGGTCACTCTTTCTGAGAGGAGGCTGTCCTGAGCATTATAGAATGGTTGGCAGCATCTCTGGACTTGACCTACACAACCAAAAATGCCCCTAGACATTGCCACATGTCCCCTGAGGCAGGGAAGAGAAACAAAGTCTCCCTCTTTGAGAAACACTGGATTAAAAGAATAAAAGGATGAATAACCACCAAGCTGAAGGAGACACAGAAAGGAGGGAAACTGGACCAAAAAAAGTTGCTCTTAAGTCTTCTCTGGGGACAATCAGTCTAGACCCTTGCACCGAGGCCCTGTCAGTGTAGCTGTGGCCACACAGGGCACAACAGATGCATTAGCAGGTGACCTGTTAATATATCCTGAGGCACCTCTGCCAAAGTAAAGATGTGCTTCTTGGCAATGGCATAGCCTCTAAGAAACCTAGAAATGTTCTGAGCACTTTGCAACTAAAGAGAGGCTGACTTGCTCATTTCTTTTGGGGAAGTGAATGGCTTTATAAACTCAAATGTTCTATTTTATTAAATGTTTACCTGATATCAAAATTAAGACTTTTCATCAGTCATCAAGAAAAACATAAGTCAACACCAATATGAACACTTACTATGCAGTTACTGTTGACTTGTTTGTCACTGATGGTATGTGACCCTCACACAGAGCACTGAGCTGAGGACTCACCTTTGGTCCTTGGGTTCCTATGCCACGAGGTCCAGAAGGACCTGGAGGGCCTCTGACCCCAGGCTCTCCCTGAAAAGATACAACAAATAACAAGTTACTAATTTTTTAAAGACTTTATTTTTTTTCTATATATATATATATATTAATGCCAAAAACTTCTTGAATGTGACTAAGGTACTAATTGAACCCTCTTTTCCTACATCTCTTTTCTATTTCCACTTAGGCAATCTTCAAACAATGGATCCAGGTCCATTTCAAATTAATCAAGTCAATAACTTCTTGGCAACATTAACTTTTTTCAGAACACTCTTCTCTAGAATTTGGAAAAGTAATGACTAGTATTGTGAATAGAGGATGGAAGAAGAGACAAGAGTAAAAACAACCAATAAGGAACATAATCATATCCTGAGCTAGTTGCTTTTATCATTGTATGCCACAAAATTTATGCTATTTGAGTTAGGGACTGGCTCTATGACATATCTGCCACCTCATTAATTGGAACTGCAGGGTAAACTCTACAAAGGATTTTCAGTTTCACTAAGGCATGACAGCTTCATAGCCGGCAACTATTACCAGAAAATTGGTGGGACCTGATGAAGGTAGGTAAAGCCCTGTGGCTAGACCTACTAGAGATGCTAATGATGGCAAGAAGGAGAGAAATAAAAATTGCTTGATTAGCCACTTTCTGTATGCCCAAGACTATGCCACCCATGTTCATATATGTTATTTAATGTAATTTAGTCCTTAACAATAATCCTGCATTATAATGATGACCAGTTTATGTAACTTCTCTGAACCTCAGTTCAGAGACATATGTAGATATTAATTCATCACATATGCAGAAAATAATATCTACATTTCGTAGGGCTCAGAATTAAGTGAGACAAAGCTTCTAAGTGCTTCTACCACAATTGTTACCACAGAATAGGCATTTGGTAAATGTCAGCTCCATTCACCTATTTTATTAAAGTGGAAACTAAGGTTTGCCCAAGTCTCCACAGCTATTAAGATGCAGGGCTGAAAAAGAGGAACCTCCATAATTGCTAGCACAGCCACTTTGGAAAACATTTGGGTGGTTTCTTTTAAAGTTCAACATAAATTTACCATATGATACCGTCATTTCACTCCTACCTATATATCCAAGGAAAATGAAAATGTATGTCCACACATAGACTTGCATATGAATGCCCTTAGCAGCATTATTCATAGCCCAAAACTAGAAACAATCTAAATGCCCATCAACTGGTGAATGGACAAAGTGCTGTAAATTCAGTAATAAAAAGGAATAAACTGTGAATACATGCTATAACATGAATGAACCCCAAAAGCCTTATTCTGATGAAAGAAGCCAGACATACTCTATGAGTCCATTTACACAAAATGTCCAAAAAAGGTAACTCCACAGGAACAAAAAGCCGATTAGTCACTGCCAGGGGCCAGGGATAGCAACATGGATTAACTATAAATGGTCATGAGAGATTTTATTGGAGGGATAAAAATCTTCTAAAACTGATTTATGGTGATGGCAGTATAGCTTAATAGTAAATTTAATTAAATAATCATTGAATTTTATAGTTAAATAGGATTAATTCTATAATGCATAAAATATGCCTGAATAAAATAATAAAGAAATAAAAGAACCAGGGTTAGGCTTTGAACTATCTCCCAAGACCTTCACCTTAGATCCTGTTTTGCCCATATCCTGTTACCAGCGAAACAGCTTCTAGCTTTCAATAGTGCAAAAACCATAAATTATAAGAAATGTTGAAGTCGTTTATCTAAAAAAACAGTCCATCTTTTAATTTACTTTCTACTTATAAACTCTAAAATACTTCTAGATAACACAAGGCCTTAAAAGGAAGGGGGAAATTTTAAAATTGTACTTTATTACAGACTTAATGTCTACTTTCATAATTATGTATCTCTCTTTTGCTTACAGGCCACTTTTATTATACTGTCTCCATCTCTTCCACTTAGTACTCAGCTGCTTTTAAGGCTACAAGTGCTAATTATCTCTTTAACACCTCTCTCCTACTGACTCCCATCTTTGAATGTCCCCAAGTTCCTGCCAGCTGAAAGGATCACTCCAACATCAAGAGCTCCGAGTAGAGAACATGAAAACCCTCTAGTACTTACATTCCTATTATCACTCTTTTCTTGAGTACCTCTGAAGTACCTTCAAAGGGAGTGGAAGTTCACTGCCTGAAGTTCTCCAACTACACCTGACTGATTCATACAGTTTTCTACATCTTAGAAGGGAGAAGTCTTATCTCTTCCAAACATTTTGACACCCTCCAACAAAACAAGTAAGCATAGTTAGATAAATTTTATCCGAAATCATTGAATGTTTTATCAAAAATAATACTCTTCTTTGCCCAGTCACCCCAACCCACCCCAGATTTGATGGCTTCCTCTCTTTCATGTCTGTTCACCTGTGCCCTTCCATCATGAGGTGAGAGGGTAAGTAGGATAAAGCCAGACACCATGTGCTTCCTGCTGTGCTGCGGTAGAGAATGCACCACCCTACCTATTAACGTTCTGGCCAAGAAAAAACTGAACCTGGATGTAAACACATCTCAAGATCTACCAGCTTACAATAATAGAAGGAAGATGGAGAAACACATAACATCATGAGGATATCATCAACAAATCCTCGAGGACAAATAGCATATTCACAAACTGCGAGCTAAAAACAAGGCATGAGTCAACTTTGATTAAAAGAGATTTAAGAGCTATCTCAATCAAATACAATGTGTGGGCTTGATTTGGATCTCAGTCCAAACAAACCAATTATAGCAAATGGATGCGACAAGCTCGAAGATTTGAATGCTGGATATTTGCTATATTAAAGAGTTGTTAATATTTTTTTAGGTTTAATAATGGTATTGCAGTCAAGTTTTTAAAAAGAGTGCTTGCATTTGAGTGACAAATACTAAAGCTTTATATGGGTGATGTATGAAGATTGCTTCAGGATAAGGCAGTGAGGGGAGGAGTGGAGAATATAGCTAAAACAAGATCAACTATGTGTTGATAATTGTTAAGGAAGTGTGATAAGTAAATGACAGTTCATTTCACTAGTCTTTCCACTTTTGTGCATGCTTAATAATTTTCATAATAAAATGTTTTAATGCCATCGTTAAAAATCCATAAACAATATCCAGCAAAAGTCTCTCCAGTAAACATGAGAAAGTGTCGCTGTAATAGACCTCCTTAATAATAATTCATGATTTTAAAGATATTAAACATGGGCAAAAGGGAGGAGCACACAGGTAGATTCAACATCATTAGTAGAATTTACATGTGTTGTGTATATTATCGGGATGTACCAAATGTTACATATTTTTTTTAACATAGGGATATGGAAAGAAGGCAAGATTTTTTTTTTAACAAAGTAGTATGTTTTAAGAAAAAATTTGATACTTTACTATTCAATTCATATTTTTCTTGTGAGAACGTGAGCTAAAACCTCCCCTCAACTAGTATTAATCATACTAAACACACACACACACACACACACACACACACACACACACACACACACACACACACACGGGAAAGCAAGTGAAAAAAACAGTTAAAATAAGTCTCTAGTTTAGCTCAGACCAGCCTTGTTAATGTTCACTGTTGCTATTCATTTTCTCCTTCATAGCCTCCCTTATTCAGTTCCTCCAACCCTCAACCTTTAGGAGTGTCTGAAGACCAACTGCAATAGGACAGCTGACCCTGTAGATACTTTACTGTTCTTTCTGTCCTGCAGCCTCAGCCAGTGAATTTCAAGGTGTTTTCCATGTCATCTGTGGTCTTTCAGTGTTCACCTAGAACAAATTGTCCATCCTTATCCATATAATTGTTGACATATAGCTATGTTTCACCTATATAAATAATCTTTTGTATCTTTCAAACTATGGGAAAATAATCTAATAGACTTTAAATAAAGTTTTAATATTCTGCAGATGTTAGAATAGGTCTGTAACATGGCATGAGGGTTGTTCCTCAGTGTATATGTTACATACTTTGATAGATGGGGACATTAGGCACTTAATGATCTGAGAATCCACCGAAGCAGTGTCTCTCTACTATGGTGGGGTCTTTGAAAATGATCTTTTGTTGCTCCATGGGCCATGTGTCCATGTTAGCCACCACACCTCATGAATGTGAGCAAGAGGATTGTGGGCAGCTCTTACTCAGCCACTTGACAGCACTGGTTTTGTCATAAGGCAGCACCATAGGTACCTAAGAAGTGCGTTAACTTGTGATATTTTCAGATATGCAGTTTATTGTCATTGGATAGAGCAACATTCACAAGCAAAGGAAATTACAACAGGTTCCTGCATAGCTGGACATAGCTTCCCACACAACAGCTGAGGGTTGCTGGAGCCTGCAGAGGGAGCTCTTGTATTAGGAGATAATGAATAGACGGGCGAGCAAATTCTAGAGTTACCATTGGTAACGACATCTATCACTTTCCTAAGACGACAGTCTTACCCTTATCCCTACCCCAGGTACCCACTCTCTCAAAAGAAGAATGGACTGTTAGATGACATATCACATCCTCTTGGCCCACAAAAGGGATTCTAGATGGGAGATACTGTTTTCATTTTCACAGGAAATGGCCAAGTTTAGGACTATCTGCAGTACTTGTGTATGTGAACTTAACAAGTGATTCAGTGAAGACTACTTAGACCATAAACGCAGAGTGGATAATTTTAACTACTTTAAAAACACACGTCATCTTATGATGGTTCTAAAAATTATACATTGAAGCTTTCCCTTTTTAAATGAAAGAAGAAAAAGAGGAGAGCAAACACATTCACATTTTCATTAGTAAATCTTTACTTTGGCTAATATTAAAACTATTTTAATAAATAAAAATAACATTTATCAAGTTTATTGTGCAGCAGGCACTTTTCATTCATTATCTTACCTGATCTTATCAACATCAACTTACTCCATTTTACAGATAAGGAAACTGAGGCTACAGCAGGATACATGACTTGCCACAAACCAGGCAGCCTGAAGCCATTCAAACCCAGGTACGACTCCAAAACCCATCTCCCATTTTGATGTTGGCTGGGACTAGACATAAGACGCTAACTTTTCCATAGACTTTCTTCCAGCTGCCATTAGATTATTCTCTTCCCCCTCACACCCCACACCCCCACACTAATGAGGCTTTAATCATTCTCTCTCCCTTTGTGCCAGCTAAGTTCCTGCCACTCTTTGTGAAGATGGTGGAAGCAAGATATTCTTGTTCCAAAAAGATATTCTTGTGATTTCATGCTTTTCTACTTGGGGACAATAAAAGCAAATTAAATTCACTGTGAAAGAATCAGCCTCTTAAGGATGTTCCAAGGAATGGTACTCTAAAGATTCTCCTAAATGATGAAACTGAGGAATGACTAGATTTTAAAATAAGGTAGAAGTCAGAGTGATGATAGCAGCTGCTTAATGTTTCTTTCTGGTTTTTAAATAAAATTAAGAAATAACTACTCCAACTACCACAAACATAGGCAGAACTCTGGAAACAATTATGTAATTCCACCTATGTCATGAGTTAGTACCTCTTGAATACCTCACTCGTGGTAGTCAGAATGTCAATGGAAGTTTCAGAGGCTTTATTCTAAGCATATGCACAGACAAGCCAGATATTGGCAGTGTTATTATAATGACTACTGAATGACCATTGTCACGTGACTCAGTCATGTCTCACTGACACCCTTTAATATGAATAGGAAGCTGGTACCAACTGTCAGCATGATCATCATGCAGATGAGAAAATAATTACACAGATGCTAGAAAACAAAGTTCTCAAATTGCTATCACATTTCCTCTCAAGTATTTTTTCACCTTTAAATTTCAAAGTATTTTAAAGTATTTTCAATTCTTGAATCACTTTCTCTCCTAAAACTTTCATATTTACCCTAAAACCGCTGTATCTCATAGTCTCTGACAATTTTAAAACTTCCTGTTGATTGTTTTTCACTTTTCTCAAAATCAACTCATCAGAGATAAGCAAATGATTGCCTTTTGTCAAGAACTTCATTGGAGAGGAATAGTCTTTCTTATTCAGCTTGGTTAGAAACCTTGAAAACAGAAACATTGATACTGCCCTTATGACAGGGAGAAGAGCAGGCTGTCTTGTACTAAAACTAAATATAATTTTCCACTGGGAGAAAGTTCCTCCAATTTTGCATGATTAAAAATAAAATGTGTTAATGGTGATGTGGGCGATGAATGTTAAGGGGATTTACTGTGCGTCTCCAGGGCTGAAGGGAGTGTACATACTCATGCGAAGAGAAACACAAAGCTAGGAAAACAGCAAGGAGAGATGAAAGCAATATTGAAAGTCATGGGGTGAACTGCAGTGCAGCTCAGATTTTAGAGATCAGGCATGGAGCTGCATTGGGGAGTAACCTTGAAAAGTCACCTTTTTCTGGTCTTAGATATGACCCTTTATGAAACCTCTGGGTCAAACTGCCTGGCATCTAAACTTTGTATGGCTCTGGCTTTAATTAGTTCTGTTTCGGGCTGATTGTTCAGCCTGAAGCAATTTTGCAGTCATGTTACAGGGAGGTGGCTTTCTTCAAGTACACTTTGGAATTATGGGCCCTTAACTTCATTATTAAGTCTGTATCCTAGGGTAGCCCTCCTTGTTGGACACTGTTCAAAATGGAGTTCCTTGTCCAGTCTATGTCTGCCAATGGAATCCACACATTCCTAATGTATCTCTGTGTGAATCGGTCCTCTGTTCCACCAATGCCTGTTGGTGGAGCGTACATATGTGAGCCATTGCAGAGAACAGAGGGGCAATTCAGATGCTGGGAACATTTTTAGAATAATGATACTCAGTGGAATTCTACATAGACTTGCATTTTATTACTATGGGCCACTTTTGTCAAATAAAGCATGTATTTACAATATGCAAACATGTAAAGTTACTGAATATTATTTAACTCTTTTGGGTTTTAGGTTTATGCTTCTCTTTGCTGTTTAGATAATTTAAGTTTTGACAATAGAAGAGAGAAACAATCCAACTGCACACAAAACTGCCTAGATAGAAGATGGGACAGCATAGGAGATTGGGCATCTGTGGATTAGGGAAGTCATGCTTTCTGCTCTGATTGATTCATCCATTTAGTTTTTCATTCATTCATCCATATCCATAGCCCCTCTCATATACAAAACAAATATAGCATCAAAAATGTGTACATTGTAAAGAGGCAAGTTGTTCAACTTGTCTGGTCCTTCATTTCTTCATCTATAAAACAGGGGGACTGTTAAAAATGTCATAATATTCTGGAAATACTTAGGTAATACATAATCATTATAATAATAAGAGTAATTCTACCTGTAATAACAACAACAATCCAACAAGTCTTTTCTGCCCACAGACTTATGCCAACAAGTTGATGGTTAAGAGGTCCTAACCCCAAATCGAGATCTCCTCTGTGCAAAGATCAGCCTAATTTTAACCACTCCAAGGCTTTGGAGAGGGTCATAGCTTTCCTTGTGATGATCCAGCTTCCTGAGAGGGCCAGAAAAAAGCTAAGAGAGGGGCGTGGCAGGCTGCACCTGCCCTTTGGGAACTCAGGAGAGGAACTTCTTACATTCCTTTTCTATGAGGCCAGAAATAAACTCTTATACTCAGGGACATCAGGAAATCAGGCCTTGGGCTACATGTACCTTACGAAGCTTTGGGGGTAAAAACACAGGAGCAGAGTTATCTGCAGCTTCTCAAAGAGAAATGAGATGTATGGCATGTTTGTCCTCAAATTCCAAAAAGTTCTCTTAATATCTAAGGCTCCAGTGAAGAAAAGCAGGCAGTGATGGGTAGGGTCTTGGAGCTTGGCTTCCCCATCAATAAGCCAGGAGATTGGATTCATGAGTGAGGACACTGGATGAACACTTCCCACTTAGCAAGAAACCAAATTATCAGTTCCTCTTCTCAGCATGTTTCAAAGGTGAGTTTAAAAACTGTATCTACTCTCTCCTTCAAAGTTGTAGCTTTTAACAGAATTTTTGAAATCTCTCAGAAAGTCTTGCCAAATTTGATTTAAATTAAAGGTAACTGCATCTAGAAGGATGATACCCACAGATACCGTAGGGAATTTTTCTACTTGGAAAAAAGCCATGGAGAACCACAAGGGTGCTAGATGTGAGGGACTGCTTTTTATACATTTAGAAACACAGAAGCTTTGAGTTTAACATCTGTGTCATATGCTAAACACATGTGACCTTAACTAAACAGCATAAAAACCCACCATAAATTCATTGTCAACCTTAATGGCTTCCTCATTTCAAAACACATTTGTTTTGTAAGTTAATGCCTTAAGGCCACAATTTTAAGGTGACTACACAAAGCTTAAATGAAAAACATATCAGAATCCATATGGTTATACTAACACACACACACACACACACACACACACACACACACACACACACACACACAGTTTCTCTGTCATTTTAACTCAAAAGGGGAGAAATTTTGCACACATTTGGGTCCTGTGTTTCTGCTGCCATGGACAATTTTTGCTATTTTCAGAATTTCCCCTCTACTTTACCAAGCCAGAAGGGTGAAGTTAACTGGAATTATCTTCCTTTCTTTGCCAGTTTCTGTCTATGAATCTTTCTCTCTCTCTCTCTCTCTTTCTCTCTCTGTCTCTCTCTCCCTCCCCCTACCCCCAGTGCTCTGTATTTGTGTGTGTGTGTGTTCCCAAAATGTTCTTCAGAAAAAAAGGCCACATTGAGATGTTGAAGCCTCTGTAAAAAAAAGGAGAGATTATTTTTGAAGTCATTTAAAAGCTGGCATTTACTTTTAGACTTTCCTTTATTTTCAAGTTTATGACCCAAGTTCCCTTGATTCTAAGACCAGCTCACTCTCCTAACATCTCCTTCCAGGGCTAGAGAAATTCTGAACAACACAATCTCCATGGGAAGAGACAAGAGGCAATGGAAGAAAGGGGAGGCAGGCAGACAGGTAGGTCCTAGCTAGTGCTTTTCTGCTTGAGTTCTGCCCGCAGCTGGAAGCAAACCGTGGACCGCTGCTTCCACTCAGCCTCCCATGTGGACTCCACAGACAATGGGAGTTTCACTTCAGATACCTCTTCTGGCAGCATATTAGCCATTTCAAAAAAGCAATAGGCAAGATGAAGTTTTGAACATCTTGTTTCTTACCTTTTTCCCCCTAAAATGTAGATGAAAGCAAATACAAGGGACTTTTGGAGGAAAATGGCATATGACATCATTTAGTAAATGTTTTAGTCTGTATCTTAGATAATCTGACAGAGTGAAATATTCACAAGAATTGGGTTTTTAAATTTTTTTTTTAATGGAGTCTCACTGTCACCCAGGCTGGAGTGCAATGGTGTGATCTCCGCTCACTGCAATTTCCATCTCCTGGATTCAAGCAGTTCTCCTGCCTCAGCCTCCCGAGTAGCTGGGATTACAGGTGTGCACCAGCATGCCTGCCTAATTTTTTTATTTTTAGTAGAGACGGAGTTTTACCATGTTGGCCTGGCTGGTCTCGAACTCCTGACCTCAGGTGATCTGCCCACCTAGGCTCCCAAAGTGCTGGGATTACAGGCATGAGCCACCATACCCTGCTAATTTTTTAATGTCCTTTATCTGTGCCTAAGTGCCTGTCTTTATTATTATTGCTCAATGTAAAGCAGTAACATAATTGTATAATTTAATATAACATCATGTCTACTTACATTAAAAATTTATAATAATCTACTCTGTGAAAATGTAAATGATCATCTGTTTCCACTGGAATATACACATTCCAGTATATATTTAATATACTTCATTTCATGTCTTATTTTAAATAGAAATAAGCTTCTACCTCCCTAACTAAAGAAATGTTCAATATACAAGTTCTTACCATCGCTTTAGAGCAGAAAATAATGAGGTCTACCTATTGAATTTATCTTTCTTTTTTTTTAATTTTAGCATTTTGAGAGCTGCTATGCCTTAAAGAAAAAAGAATACATCAGTATCCAAATTTGGTGCAGTTTACCGATACTGTTGAGCCTTATTCAAGGATCCGATGTAGTCCTGAGTCAGACTAAGCCAGATCCTTTATCAGAGCACCTCGGGTTCATCCTCTCTGTAAAGTGTACACAGCACTTCCAGATATATTCTTACTGGACTCTCATCATTACCCCTAGAAGCAGAGATGGGGCAGGTATCAAGATTTCCCCTTAAAGATGATATTTAGTGCCTTGTGTCTCCAATCTTTTATTCTACCTGGGAGAGAGCAAAGAGGCACTTCTAAGTTTTGTGGCAGGGGCAAAAACCAAGAGAAGTTGGCATTAGCACATATAACATCTTTTCTCTCTAGTGACCTGGAAACATTCAAAAAACTAAGTAGATATATTTCAAAGCAAAAATTTTCCCTTTAGGGTAATATTGATCATTTATTCATTTTCCATTCATTCAACAGGTTATAGAGCTCCTATTGAATGGTAACCTAGTTCTGGTGATATGAAGTTAGGAAGAAACAAAGCAAAAATCTTGCCTCCCAGGGAGAAATGACAGAAACTGCAGAAATGACAGAAGTTGCAGTTGGGGCATGAAGGGTGTTCAAGGCCATGGGAAGTATTCAAAGTCTGCTCTAAGTACAAAGAGAAGCTACCAAGGTGTTTCTAGGAAGGAATGGTATACGGTCTGATTTACAGTTTTAAAAGACCACTCTTGCTACTAAGTTATAGGAAGACAGAGACGGGATAGAGGGAAGAACAGTGAAGAGGCTATTTTTACAGCCCAAGTAAGAGATGACACAGTCTGCTTGGCAGAAGCAGAAAGAGAAAAGGAGCCAGAGCTGAGAGATATTTTGAAAGTAGCATTGGTAGGACTTACCAAAGGACTAGGCATGGAGGAAGGAGAGGGAAAGGAAGAGACCAAGGATGATGCTTAGTCCTTCTGGCTTGAGCATGGGAGAGCCATTTGCAGGGATACAGGGCAAAAATCAAGGATTCTATTTTGGATGTTAAATTAGAGATGTTTGTGAGAAGCCCAAGAAGGGATACATGGTAAGAAACTAGATACATGAGACCAGATCTTAAGGGAGAAAATACAGGTATTTGGAAGCCATCAATGTGTGGACAGTGATTAAAGCCATGGGGCTGGATGAGAGTACCTAGGGAAAGAGTGTGGCTAGAGGAGAGAGGAGGGCTCTTACTTGAACCCTGATCTTGATATAAGAAGAGGAAGCAGCAAGGAGTGTGAGCTGCTATCAGAGAAGGAGAAGGCAAACCATAAAGTTAGTCTACATGTTCAGATTAGTTCCCCAGAAGTCCATAGATAAAGGCAAATAACTTTATCAATTACTCCAGACACCTCTAGTTTTCTATCTGATAAAATATTTCATCTTTACCAAAATCGCCTACCTAGAGGCACACTCTTGGAAGCTAGTATGTTGCCTACTTTAAAATCTTACCTTTGCTCCAGTATCTCCCACTCCACGTAAACCCATCGGCCCAGGGGGTCCTGGCAATCCGCGAGGTCCCTAAGATGACATAGTAAGGGAGAGAGTGAGCATCCTTGTAGTATGCAACACTCAAAAGGAAGGGAGGAAGTGAAGGGAAAAATGTTCCACTTACAGGCACACCAGGATAGCCATCGCCTTTGAGTCCTGGAGCACCCACTGGTCCCTGAGGGCCTTGAACACCCTGTGTAAATTCCAACATCAGTGATATCATGAGATTCAGTGATAAAACACCTGGTTAAACTTAAGCATAACACCAGCTCAACATGCCAACAGTAGATTTCTAACCCAGGACTTAGAAAATGACTTATTGCTAATATTTTAATTTTTTAAATTATAAATTTTTAGTGCATTGTAAATCAAGGAGAAGTATAAACAAGAAAATTTAATAAGCACAATGTGAGATGGGTAGAAAATAATACATAGCAAAATTTTGAGTGTGGAATAACTAGAGTTTCCTATGGTTGCATTAAATCTATTGTCTTCATTAATGGGGCCGGAATTACATGGGGAATTAATTAAGCCAGATGAAAATAAAAACACATTAATTTTTCAAAAACAAGTTATGAAGGGATAGAGTTTATGATTCATATCTTGAGACTTAGGAAAAAGTTGTAAATATTGTTTTACAGTGATGACCTTAGGCATCCAGAACTTTTAGTGGCAGCCTTTAGTTTCCTATGGAAAGAGCAGGAAGGGGTGATTATTGTCCTTTGGATGACAGAGTTTTCTAAGACTTATAACTCTCACAAACAGAAATCAGAAAAATTTCTGACTAAAGTAAAATGGGGGGAGAGAAAAAAATGAAGAAGAATCTTTTAGAAGATTACCTACAAGTCCATTACACTTATATTTAAAACTTACAATACTTCATTTTACAACACATTCTGCCGATCTGTTATTGGTTAATAACTCTTACAACAGCCCTTGTCAATATCAGCCCTGGTTTTGATAAAGGGCTGCTCATGTTTTAAAACATTTATGGTTTTTCTTTATATTGGTAGGAAACTCTAACAACAGGCAGACTTTTGTTTTCCAAGAATGGAGAAAGAAAGTAGCAGGACTCTTACAAACTTTCCTTACATGCCAGCAAACTTGGAGATCAAATTGCCATTATTCCAAGTGAAAATACTGCCCAAAGTCCAACTCCCAAAACCTATTCGCAACTCTACTCCAATAAATGAATAATTGATTGGGAATTGGGAAAAAAAATTTACATACTCTTTAAGCAATCAGAAACTTTATTTTAAAAACCATGAATGCAGCAGCTGTTTTTTTCCTATTAAACTGAAAGGCTATTTTTATGCCGTTAACCTTCTTAAGAATGATCATCTTTAGGAAATATGTGGCCACTTATAAAAATTTAATGTACTATTCATCACCAACAAAAACTCAAGGTGATGTTTTAAAGTTGAATGAGAGAAAGGAAGCCCATGGTCTTCAGGACAGGTAAATTTTGGTGTATTCCAACTACAAGAAACTGGTCACTTCTCAGAACCAATTGTTTATACTATTCCAACTACATTTAAGGTTAAAGCTCTAAACATTCACATATGAAACTTGTCCCAAAATAAGTTTTCCAGTTATCTCCATGTTTACACAAGGAGAGGGCCATTAATAAAATAAACCAGTAACTGCTCCCTGGTTGAGTTAAAAGGAAAAGAAAATTGAAATCAAAATTTACTTTTCAGTTTTTATTTCTATGGCCCAAACTTACAACAAATTATCAGCAGCTGCTCTTGTTTAACATTTGACACCACAGTGGAGGGAAAAACCATTAAAAACACTCACAGTTTATAAACCTCCTTTTTCTAGAGATCTTTGTCCTTGCTTCTGCAAAAATTTCAGGTAACTTGTTACTTCTGTTATTAATAGGAAATATCAAGGAGCAAGAGGAGGAGCAGATTTTTATTTTGGATTCCTTACTGTACTTTTATAGATGGAATTTTGCCACTTGGCTTTTCTGCACTGGATTCAAGGAAATGTCCTACAAAGTGATTTACTTCAAAGTGTTTCTCTCATTTGATAGAAATTAGGGCAAAATTAGAAACCTAGTATTTTGAAATCAGCTTTAGGAGGCATCTGGGAGACAAAATGAAATTAATGTGCTAAAACGTCCACCAGACATTCAAAGGTGTGTATGACTCTCCAAAACCTGAAAAACTAATGAACTAGGGACAAAGAGCAGAAAGAGTATCATTAGAGTCCAAGGGAGTAGCAAAATGCTTGGATGAAGAGGCAAATATCTTTAAATACCATCACCTATGATGCCTAATAATCATCAGCAGAAAACAGGTGGGGCCTATAAACTCTGATAGCACATTTAATTGGATTGTATTCCTATTGCAAATAGAAGTAGAGAGATATGTATAAATCATGAATTGTGACTACACAGCTATCAATTTATTAAAATTGTCATGCAGAAGTAATTGATCAAGGTGACATCTGTAGTTTTCACACTAGAAAATTTGCTCTTGTCTCCTTGAATTGTCTATATAGCTTGTGTTTCTAAAAAGAGTGGTCTACATAGTTTGGGCTACTTTGGGATCTGGGGGAATTAGATGAACAATTCGTCCAAGTTTGCCCAAGATTTTCCCAGTTTTAGCCCTGAAAGTCATGCGTTCCAGGAACCCCTTCAATCCTGGGCAAACCAGGGCAGCTATGACTCTAGGAGGGAGGGCTGCTAAAGCCAGAAGAACAGGGAGGCTCAAGATTCTCCCTTTACCTTTAATAAGAACCACTCCAATTTATGTCAGTTTTACATACCAGGTTTTGCATCATGTTTTATTTAAAAGATGACTCCATGTTTTCTCCTTTTAACTTTGAAAGTAATCAATTTAGCATTGGAACTCTTTTATCTAGATGAGACAATTTAATATGGGAGCATATAAGCAAGCTTCAAAGCTATGTAACAACATGCTATTGATTTAAAAAGTGCTAATTATGGGGCCCTGAAGCCTGTCTTCATAAACAGATCTGCTGGTTGATACCCAGGAATGTTATAAATGCTGAATTTTGCTGTGATGCTGGGTATAGTGTGAGAAGGAAAATGGTGCTTCGTTGCCATGAAAACCCACATATGATTACAGAAACATAGTTTCTTCTTAATTATTTGTATTTGCCTTTTATAATAACTCCAAAGGATGAATAATCAAGGCAGGAAATTTTTATTCAACAAAGCTTCCAAGCACACATGATTTTTTGGACAATGTTTTGCAGAACAGATACCTTAGGCATTAACATGTAAATGAAGAAGCCAGAGGCCATTTAATTCCGTGCATCACAGACAGTGCAAAAGAGCATTTTCAAACAATTATCTAATAAGCAAAAATTTAACCATAAGAGCTACTTTTCCCAATGTATGAAAAATAACGATGTGATTGCTTATTTTTTTAATAAAAGGGAATAGCTATATTATATTTTAGTTCATCAATGTAGAGACTTTGCAAGTAGAAAAATCAACTTATGCATTAAATCTACCTTCGTTTATTTCAAATACAGAAAAACAAAAAGAACATGAATAAAGCATACCTTTGGTCCTCGAATAGAAAGTCCAGGTTCTCCTTTAAATCCAGGCATCCCAGGTCCTCCTCTATCTCCCTGTACATTTCAAATGACATTTCACAGGCTACAGTTGTGCGAGAAACCACATGCACACATAGCAAAAAAAGAGCATTGGCCACTCTGTAAAGAGCTTAATCTGCCCATCTCAGACCTTGAGAAACTATATTCTTCAAACATATTTGAGGGAAATTTCAGATCCTAAGTAAATAACACCTGTCAGTAAAGACTATTACTGCTGTTAGGAGAAAGTCCATTGAAATAATATGTGGCAATTCAGACTCAAATATTTAGACTTTAGGAATGGCCATTCTTACCTAAAGTTTAAATATTTGAGTCTGAATTGCCACGTATTATTTCAATGGACTTTCTCCTAACAGCAGTAATAGTCTTTACTGACAGGTGTCAGTGAAGGCCAGGTGCAGTGGCTCATGCCTATAATTCAAACACTTTGGGAGGCCAATGCAGGTGGATCGCTTGAATTCAGGGGTTTGAGATCAGGCTGGCCAACATGGCAAAACCTCGCCTCTACTAAAACTACAAAAATTATTCAGGTTTGGTGGCACACCTGTAATCCCAGCTACTTGGGTGGCTGAGGCAGGAGAATCACTTGACCCCAGAAGGTGGAGGTTGCAGTGAACCAAGATCGCACCACTGCCCTCCAGCCTGGGGACAGAGTGAGACTCTGTCTCAAAAAACCAACCGACCAACAAACTTGAGTGGATATCTCTTCTGCTAGACTCTTCAATTACAAATCCTGGTGGATTCTCCTGAATAAATGTACTAAATTCTTACCTGCATCAGGGTTTAGGATTTGGAAAAGGTAAAGAAGGGTAAAGGGACAAGCTTGGGACTAGGAGCACAAAATCTGGTTTTAGTCCTGACTCTGCTGCTGGCTGTAGTTTGCTTATCTGTGAAGTTTCAGAGTTGAACTGAATCATTTCTAAGACGTTTCCAAAACTAAAATTCTAGTTCACCGATACCAAGATTTTTTTTTCTCCAACTGCCAAAGGGTCAAGAAAAAGAAAATAATTCCCAAGATTATATACCTTTGGCCCAGGTGGTCCAGGAATTGATGTTCCAGGCATTCCAAAGGGGCCCATAATGCCCGGTTCACCCTTAAAAACAGCAAAATGCTCAGTTCATTTCAAGCAGAGAAAGCACACATAGAGACAATATTAAGAAGAGTATAGAAATGTCTGCAGATTTTTAAATGATATTATGACCTCTACCTGTTTCAAAGACCAATGTGAAAACAATTTAAGCATCTTTTGTAAACCACTGCTAAAGTATTAACTAGTAAGATTTCAGTGCTTTTAAATAAATACATTCAATTAATTACTGAAGGCTAAGAAAAGTTTATCTCTTGTGCATCCTTTTATTAGCTAATAAAAATTATGCAATTCATGGTGCTTCCCTTTTGTGTTGTATGCTGGCAAGTTCAGAGACAAATTTTTTTCAATATAACAATTATCTTCATCAAATGTTGTAGGGTGCACTTCTAGGTTATAACTCTTTTTTCTTTGTTGTTTTATTTTAATGGCCCAAGGTATAACAGTCTTCCATTCTCTGTTATCTCACATCCTTTTTTGAGAAGTAGGACCCCCTAGGGGCAGGGCGCGGTGGCTCACACCTGTAAACCCAGCATTTTGGGAGGCCAAGGCAGGTAGATCACTGAGGTCAGGAGTTTGAGGCCAGCATGGCCAACGTGGCAAAACCCCGTCTCTACTAAAAATACAAAAAATTAGCCAAGCATGGTGGTATGTTCCTGTAATCCTAGCTACTCAGGAGGCTGAGGAGGGAGAATTGCTCAAACCTGGGAGACAGAGGTTGCAGTGAGCTGAGATCACACCACTGAACTCCAGCCTGAGCAACAGAGCAAACTGTTGTCTCAAAAAAAAAAAAGAAGAAGTTAGAATGCCTATGATTTTTTAAAATGACATTTTTAAAAGAAAATTTTAAACATTTGGGAAGGTGGGTATCTAATATTTAGTTAGAGTCTCAAAGACTCAATCTGGAGCAACAGGTAATTCTTCTGTTCCATCTGGATCTAGATCAGTGATTCTCAAATTTTAGAGAGCAGAGAAATTATCAGGAAAGTTTGGTAAAGTGTAGTCCTGGGTTCAAACTCCAGAGATTCTGATTCAATAGATCTAGAGGCCAGGGCCCAGGATTATTAATTTTTATGAAGCACCCCTAGTGAAAAACACTATTCCAGACCAATTGTCACTGCCCACCGCAAGGCATTCCAAATGACCCACTGGGATATAAGAAGAAAATATTACAATTTATCTCTACATTTTTATCTCATTTATTAACATTTCAATTATTTACATAAATTCATATTAGTATTATAGTTTATTAATTAAAATTACAATTAAAAATCTGTGGAGTGTGATCAAAATTTTACTGGAAGGATTTATAATCAAAATAGTTTGGCAACTACTTCTCTAGAGTAGGCGGGCCAAATCCAGCCCATCCCTGGTTTTATATAGCCTTGAGCTATGAATGTTTTTCACATTTTCAGGTGGTCATTATACAAGTAACTACATAATATATTCAATTTTGCCTCTTGGGCCACAGAACCTAAAATATTTACTATCTGGACCTTTACCCCCACCCCAGAAAAAAAAAAATACCCCGCCGTGGAGATGAGTCGTGGAAAATGAGCTATTTCTATGCTATGCCTAAACCTGACCTTCTAGATTCTCAGACTGCTGACTAATCTTGCCTCTGCCTGACTCAAGTCCTTTGAAAATTCAATCGCATGAGCTTCCTATTCAGTTATCCTGCTTCCTCCAGCAGGGACTCATCAGTCATATTCAGCAGTGATGACCCCTGCCCAAGGCCACATTCATCTGCAGAGCTGAGGCCTCCCACTATATTGATTAGCCAATACAGCAAACAAGCCGAGCACACTGGTCTACCGGGACCCAGTTCATGCCATGGCATGTATGTGCCTATCCTTAAATTCAAACCTGGAAGGCAATGGCACAGGACACAGCAAGAATTGGGAAACACATAAAACCCCCATCCAAGCTTTGACAAAGGAACAATACATGAACCCATTAAAATTCTTCACTAAAACCAAAGGAAAAGCAAAATTATGTCTCTAGATTAAATTTGTTCTACTTTTTTTAAAAAAAAAGAGATCAATTACTTTTAAAATATGAAAAGTATCATGGAAAGTATACAATTCTCTTAAAGACCCTGTATTAAGGGATGATTATGCATTAACATATGGCAATTCTTCATCTTTAAAAACAGTTTTATTTCAAAACAGAAAACTGTTCACTTTAAAATAACGTAGGACATAAAGAGTAATCTGTTATTAATACTAATACAACACATTTGTTGCATAGTGGCACTTCTCATAATGTACTTCTTGAACTCCCTGGAGCACAGGGCATTTACTCACGAGAAGTACAGATTCCTGGGCCCACTCACCTACTGAATCCAGATAGCTGAGGATAGTAACAAGAAATCTGGATTTGTAATAATCCCCAGCTGATACCAGTGGGCAGTGAATAAATTTAAGAGTCACTGGTGTACAGGTCATGTTTCATTTTGTACCTGATCTTACCTTGTCAGCACCATTTTTTAAAATTTCCAATCCCATTACTGGGTATATACTCAAAGGATTATAAATCGGTCTATTACAAAGATACATGCACAAATATGTTCATTGCAGTACTGTTTACAATAGCAAAGACTTGGAACCAACCCAAATGCCCAACAGTGATAGACTGGATAAAGAAAATATGGCACATATATACCATGGAATACTATGCAGCCATAAAAAAGGCTAAGTTCATGTCCTCGCAGAGACATGGATGAAGCTGGAAACCATCATTCTCAGCAAACTGACACAAGAATAGAAAACCAAACACCACATGTTGTCACTCATAAGTGGGTGTTGAACAATGAGAACACATGGACACAGGGAGGGGAATATTACACACCAGGGCCTGTTGTGGGGTGGGGGGCTTAGGGAGGGATATCAGGGGGTGGGGGGTGGGGGCAATAACATTGGGAGAAATACCTAATGTAGATGATGGGGGGAATGGATGCAGCAAATCACCATGGCATGTGTATACCTATGTAACAATCCTGCATGATCTGCACATGTACCCCAGAACTTAAAGTATAATAATAAAAAAAAATTTTGCTTTTTAACCATCTGGTCCTAAAATACACTCCTTGTCTCTTTCTTACAATTAGTATCTTCCTAGAGACATGAACTCTCTTAGGTTTGCAGTTTCTGTTTCCTGACACATTCAAATAACCTTAATGGTGAGTCTCTGAGGCTAAGTCAGGACACCTGTTTAATTGCTAGCCTCACAATCTCCTTCACTTCTTCCTCAGCATCCTGTTATGGACAATTTATCAGGACATAGATCCCGTACTTTCCATTTCACCATATTGATTTTTTTCTCCAAATAATTCGATGTATTGAACACTTACTATATACCAGGAAATGTGCTAAGTGCTTTATTAACTCTTTTAGTCTTCACAACAACCCTGTGAAATCGAACATATCATTATCCTCTTTCTATAATTGAAGTGACTGGCTCCAAAAGGTTCATGGCACAGCAGAATGCAATAAGCCTTCCAAAGAAGAGCCTTCATCATCACTGTGTTGCCTCTCAGTCTCAGGCTTTTGGGTTGTTTAGCAAAGTGAGATTATGAAGAACTGGTATCTCCTGTAGTCTCAATTTTATCTCAACTTCTGAATATTTGCTTGTTACTAGAGAAGACTAACAGACAAATTAGAAACATAAATATTTCTATGAGTATTACATATTTTATGCAATCTATTCCATTCTATTATGGTCTGGGAATAACATGTTTTCTATAGTTTTTTTTTTTGAGTGTTATGTATTTGTTGTAAAAGAAACAAGGAATCAAATTTTCTGTGGAAATCTAATACTCTATTAAAACCAGACGCAAATACAAACTCCCCAAAGCATAAGTCAGAATACAAGAAACATACCTTTGGTCCTTCAGGCCCTGGAAGTCCCCTCTGTCCTTGATTTCCTTTGCTTCCTTTCTTGCCTTCATCACCCTAACAAAATAATTATGAAAATAAAGATATTGGATTACCAACCTCCCCTAACCTAATAAGGACTATAGCAGAGCCAGATTCTCAGCTAATACCAAATTAAAGTGGTATGCCCTGAGCACAGCTCTGTTGTGCAGGATTTGTCAATGTTCTTGAGGAGATCATATGACTTCAGATTGTGCATCCTTTACCATTTATTCAATATGATTTGATATTTTAAAAAATCTAAGTTCTGTATCTTTCTTTTGGAACTTTTATTTGAATTTATAGTTCCTTTGCACCCTTGGTCTATTAACAGATGGCTCTGAAACATTCACAGTTTCAGAAATGAGAACTATCTATGCTTTTTCATGCTGTTTTTCAATTTTTCTATTTCAGGTTTAAAACACGAAATGAGACATTTTAAAAATCACAGCCCTATTTCTTCCTCACTGAGGAGTCTAATTCTTTCCCCAAAAAGAGACCAATAGTTTTATTGGCAGGAAGATGTTTGAGTATTAACCTGAAACATAGCTAGAAACTGCCTACTGGCTGTTCCCCAGCATGGTTGTGTAAAACAGTACTCCCCCAAAAGAATTCCTTTACCTTCAAAACTATCTTTCAACCAAGGTTCAACTTCAAGGCACCATATCCAGGGATGTGCATAGCTCAATAAATGAAAATTCCTTGTGGTCTGCAGCTGAGGCTATTTAAATATTTGTGATATGAATGACTATACCATGGTTTTTAAAGTTGAGCAACAGAATCACCTGGGGGGCTTGTTAGAACACAGATTGCTGGGCCCTCCATCCAGAGTTTCTGATTTAGTAGGTCTGCACTGAGGTCCAAGTATTTGCATTTTTAACATTCCCAGGTGATGCTGATGCTGCTGGTTCAGGGACCACATTTGAGAATCATTGGACTATATACTAAGGTCATCAGCAAAGCAGGCATTTCATTAAGAAGAGGTGACCTCCTGTAGAATCCACAGAGGTTTCCATGGTCCACACTAATGGACAGCGAGTCACCGGTAGAAAAAACAAAAACGACAAAAGTAGTTGAATATCCAAATATCTTATTTTCACTTATCAGTAGAGACAAAACTCAAACCACAACTATTTATTTTCTTCCCTCCACTATCACTAATTTAGGTTATTGACCTAAATCATCCCAGAAATCAACAGCAGGAACCCAATTAAATGTAATAAATCACCAGCACTGAACCATGGTGTGCCTGGGCTATGTAACATGTTCCTACCACTCTTCTCCAACAGCTTTCCATAAGCCACAAGTCACCTCAAGCCACAAATCCAGTAGCCTCTGTTTCCAATGCACATTCTCCTTACTTTATTGGTGGCATCTGATACCACTCACTGCTTTAATCTTGAAATCCTTTCTCTTTGGCATCCCTAACATGCTACCATTCTGCTTATTCTGTTGAGTGCTTGTTCTCCAGCTACCACACAATGTGTGGCTTAAACCTCAACTGTCTTCCTTAAAGACATCATTTATTCTCACAGCTTCAATTATTAACTCTGAGAGCCTATTTTCCAAAAGCACATCCTAAAAACATTAGTTTTCCTGAATGTTAGCAGACTGGCATTTCTAAGTGTATTTTGCATGATGATGTTATCCCCTCCACCTCACCCAAAAAGGATCCCATAGTCTGGTAAATCAATAAACAAAAATGTTTAAAAGTCTACAAATATATTTAAATTTCATATCTTCATATTTAGGATTAAGGATTCAATTTTAGTGAGTATTTTCACAAGACATCAATTACTATTTTAGTAGAATTATGAATAGAACACTAGTAAGAAAACAAATTTTACATTTACTTGTACATAATCCATAAAAATCTTTACATGGGAATTTATAACTGCACATAAAAATTGTAAGAAGACCTGGAATCTTAGAGGCTGTAGGTTATGTTACTAGTGGTGTTATCCTACTGATGAATCTGTATAGTCTCATCTTAACATACAAAGATGTTATTCAACTAGCATTTCTACAGAGTTTAAAATAAATTTATGCCAAGTCGTGAAGTGAAATGTCCATTTAATAAGGTGATATTTCTTATTATTGTGTGAGATTTTATAAAGAAAATTTATGGACTGTCAAGTCTCAATGATGTATCTCAAGGCTTCTTTTCTTTCCTATGTATTTTTTAAATGTCGGCCTGACCATTTATTGAGAAAACATGTGTTGAACTCTTCTATATGCTGGGGCTTACGATAGATGTTAGGAAAATAAAAATGAATGATATATGCCTGCTGTCTTCCAAAAACTTCCAAGATAGTATTCATACTTCTAAGCCAGACATAAACACATTTGACATAGCAAGAATAACAATCAAATTTCTCCTAAGTTGGCTCCTCAGTATGAGGACCAGAACACAGGCTGCTTCCTCCAACACTGTCATTTCCATACCTTGGGACCAGGCTGCCCTTTTCCAGGTGGTCCTTCTGGGCCTCTTGCTCCCAGAAGCCCCGCTTCTCCCTAGAGGAAATGACACTGATGTTTCAGCTGACCCTCCAGCAGACAGTATGTATCATCCTACCTTGTCTCTTTTTATCACCAGTGGATTCAGCCGAAATTCTCCAAAATACACCACATCTTCACTCTACTCTCAAAATCAATTTGGAAATTTATAAACTTAAAGTAACATCAAACTCCAGTTTAACTCAGAGCAGCTGGAGTATCATGAAAAAGTTTAATTTCTCAGCCAATTTCCAAAGCAATAACCTCATTTTCCTTTGGCTCTTCATTCACATTTGGTAGATTTTTTTAAAAAACAGGGAAGACCTTCAGCCTTTCCATCTGCTGTTTTTTGCTACTTTTATTGAAAAATGAGTATTTCAAATGTCAACTCAAAATATTTCAGGAAATCTTTACAATGGCCTTATTTCCTGAATGCATTTACAGACTCTCCTCTTGGGAGGTGGTGGTGGGGCAGAGGGAGCGATTTTCTCTTAAGTTTAAATTAATGTGCTTTCTAGAAATCCTGAAGAAACTAGGCCATAACCAAAACACCAGAGAGAAGGCAGAGGATGTGAGACACTATCTCAGCCTTTCAATAGTCCACTTCTTCTATCAGGGATAAGTGAAAAGAGGGACATTTGGGATTATGAGATTTTTTTTTTCTTAAAGAGACTAAGTTTGTCCTGGATGGTTTGATTCAAGCTCCCACAGGATCAAGATACCAGTTTGTTTCAAAGTTCTTAATGCAGTAATATGAAAAACGGTTTTACCTTCTTCCCTGCAGCTCCGTCTTCTCCCGGTACTCCGGGTTGTCCTGGGAGCCCTATTGAGCCTGGCTCCCCCTGGTGGATGAACAAATATTTTATTTCCCAAAAGTTCATGCATCTATTCTGAGGTACTTGCAATTGGATTTATCTTACAGTGTTTGAGAAAAGCCTTCGAGAAATCTGATTAGTAATTATTGCTAAACTATTTGATCTTGAGAAGTTACTTAACATCTCTAAGCCTTAGTTTTTGATTCTGTTGTTATGGGCTGAATTGTGACCCCCAAAAGATATGTTGACATCCTAACTCTTTGTACCTATGAATGTAACTTTAACTGGAAACAGGGTCTTTGCAGATTTAATCAAGATAAGATGAAGTCATTACAGAGGGCCCTAATTCAGTATAACAGGCTTGGCTCTGTGTTCCCACCCAAATCTCATTCAAATTGTAATTCCCTGTGATGAAGGAGGGGCCTGGTAAGAGGTGACTGAGTTATGGGGGTGGACCTCCCCCTTGCTGTTCCCATGATAGAGTTCTCATGAGATCTGGTTGTTTGAAAATGTGTAGCACACCCGCCTTCAATCTCTTTCCCTCTTTTACTCCGCCATGTAAACATGTGCCTGCCTCCCCTTCACCTTCTGCCAGGATTGTAAGTTTCCAGAGCACTCCCCAAAAGCCAAGCAGATGCCAGCATCATGCTTCCTGTGCAGCCTGCAGAACTGTGAGTCAATTAAACCTTTTTTCTTTATAAATTACCCAGTCTCAGGTAGTTCTTTAAAGCAATGCAAGAACAGACTAATACAATGGGTACTATAAGCAAAGAAAAATGCCACTTGGAGGCAGACATATAGAGAGAGCACCATGTGACAGGAGAGGCAAAGACAGGAGCAAGCAGCTACTAGGCAAGGCATGCCAAGGATTGACAGACATGCCCAGAAGCTAAGATGAGACCAGGAAGCATTCTCCCTTACAGATTTTGGAGGAAGCATAGCCTTGCAGAATGATTTTGGACTTTATTTATCCGAGACAATAAATTTCTGTTGTGTCAGTTTCTAAATTTCTTTTGTCTCAGCCACTGAGTTTCTAGTACTTTCTTACATCAGTTCTAGAAAACTAATATAAGAGTGAAATAACAAATTTGTGCCCTAACACCACTTCCACCTCTAATATTCAATAAATCTGCTTGCTTTCAAGTTAATTTATGATTAGAAATAAATCCTTTAAAATGTTCAGGAAAAAAAAATCCTACTTTCAAACAGTTTAAAGCATCTTTATGGCATTTATTAATAGCAACAAAATGGAAAATAATTGAAAGTAACTGCAACTAACCTAAGCAAGCCAGTGAAAAAAAGCACAGTAAATCTAACAATAAGTAGAAGGAAAGACAAAGATGAGAGAAGAAAATAATAAACTTGAAAACAAAAAGTAAGAATATTCATAAAATTAAAAGATAATGCCTTTTTAAAAACTAATAAAAGTAAATAAATTTCTAATAGAAATGATTAGGGATTTTTAAAGACACCAATAAATAATATTAAAAATGGAAGATATAACTATATATGTAGTAAAAAAGTTTTAAGTCATAGAAAATTGGTGATAATTTAAAAAAATGTATTGGAAAACAATCATAATCTTTGAGAAAAATATGAATTATATAATGCTGTAAAAAGAAATGAACAAGCTAGATAAACAAATACTATTAAATAAATTGAGTCTGATTAAAAATCTCTACTTCCTCTCCCTCCACGATCACAAGCTTAGTTGGTTTTATAGTCAAGACTTACCAAACTTTTAAACTTTTAAAGTACAGTTATTTCCTTTCTTAGACAAACAGTTCTAAAAAACTAGAAAAACAGAGAAGTCTATTTTATGAGGCTTATAAAGCCTTTTTAGAAAAATTATACAGTGGCAAGAAAACAAAACCATAGACCAGTCTACCTATGAAATATAGCACAATTTAAGCTTCCAATCAAATGCTATAATTTCCCCCAGTGCCTACATAAAGCTTCCAGGTCATAACGCAGGGATTGAGAAACCACGGAAAGTTCAGGCATCTCTCTGAGGAGACAAACATATGTGTCTGGGTAAGCCAAGGTATCAAAAGTTCACAAGGCAGATAACCAGAAAGAGCTACACAGAGAAAACTGTAAGTATCTTCTGAGCATCCAACATGATTATTCAGTTGAGTACTGCTCAGCACATGTGTATGAAGAAACTACTCAAGACCAGGGAAACAACCAACTTAAAGGATTAGAGAGAAGTGGCACAGAACCAGGAATAGTGCCTATTTCTACTGGCAAGAAATAAAACCTCACAATTCTGAGGGCATAGATTGGAGTTCTAAAAAGGGTCTTGCCTCAACAGTAGGGAAAAATTAATCCTAGACTAAATGCTGCTATAGTCTTACTTAACAAAACTTAAAAGCAAGACCAGAATGGGTCAATCTGTTTTCAAATAACTATAAAAACATTCAAGAACAAAGCTCAAAATAGAGGAATGCAAAAATATCCAACACGCAAAATGGTAAAATTCACAATGTTGGGCATTCAGTAAAAAAGTATTTGGCTGGGTGTGGTGGCACATGCCTGTAATCCCAGCTACTCAGGAGGCTAAGGCAGGAAGATGGCTTGAGTTCAGGAGTTCAAAGCCAACCTGGTCAACATAGCAATACCCCACCTTTTAAAATATTAATATTAATAATAATATTTAATTTAAAAACAAAAAAAGGTATTAAAAAGGCCGAAAAATATGGTACTTTGTGTTGAGAAAAATCAATCAATTTAAACTTACCCAGAAATAACACCAGTAGTAGAATTAATAGGTAAGAATATTAAAACAGTTATTATGACTACATTCCATACAGTCAAGAAACCAGAGGAAATCTGAAGCATGTTAAATAGAGACATGAAAGACATAAGAAGGATACAAATTAAAATTTTAGATTTAAAAATTATGATGTATGAGATAAAAAAATACTGGATATAATTAAAAGCTGATTAGTGTCATGGAAGAAAAGATTAGTGAACTAAAACACATAGCAATAAAAGCTATCCTAAATTAAACACGGAGAGAAAAGAGACTGAATAAAAATGAGCAGAGCACCAGTGAACTGTGAAATAACTTGAAACATCCAAATATCCTGGCCAACATTTCTAAAACCCATCTCTACAAAAAATACAAAAATTAGCCAGATGTGTTGGTGCATGCCTGTAATCCCAGCTACATGGGCGACTGAGGCACTAGGATCACTTGAACCCAGGAAGCAGAGGTTTCAGTGAGCCAAGATAGTGCCACTGCACTCCAATCTGGGTGAGAGTGAGACTCTGTCTCAAAACAAAAATAAAATCCAAATTTAAGTAAAATTGGAGTTCCTTGGGTAAGGAAGTGCTATTTCAAGAAATACTGGCCAAATATTTTCCAAATTTGATGAAAACTGTAGCCCATAGATCTAAAAATATCAGTGAACCAAGAATATCAATGAACCTCAAGCACAAGAAACATATCTAAGGCACATTATAATCACACTGCTCGAAACCAGTGATGTAGAGAAAACCTCAAAAGCAGCCAGAAGAAAAAAAGACATGTCATGTAGAGAAACAAATATAAGGATAGCAACAGATTTCTCATCAGAAGTAATGCAAGTGAGAAGACAATAGAACAACATCTTAAAAGTACTAAAAGGAAGAAAAAGCAACTACACATTATAATTCTATAACCAGAAAAAATGATAAGGAAATTTTTTTTTGGAAGTTGATTTGGCAATTTCTTGGAACACTAAATGAATATCTAACTTCTGACTGAGCCCTTTTCACTTCTAGGTGTTTACCCAAGAAAAATCAAAACAAATATCCATACAAGCACATATATAAATGTTAATAACAGCTTTATTTATAATATTCAAAATCTGGAAACAAGCAAAATTTTTATCAACAAGTGAATGGATAAACAAATTGCGGTATATCTATATAATACAATACTATTCAGCAATATGAAGGAATGAACTGTTCATATATATGCTATAATACGGATCTTAGAATGATTTCGCTGAGTTAAAAGAAGCCAGAAAAATATCATATAGTATATATTTCCATAAAAATCTAGAAAATGCAAACTAGCCTATGATGATAAAAAACAGATCAATGGTTAGTGGATAACTGGAAAGCAGATCTGTGGGAAGCATATTAGTGAACACAGAAGAAGTTATGGAGGGATAGGACAGATGGCAACTTCTGAGGGTTACAGGAAAATTTATTATCTTGATTGCAGTGATAATTCAAAGAGCATATATATATATATATATATATATATGTATATATATATCTCAAAACATCAAGTTGTATACTTTAAACATGTGCATTTACTATATGCCAATCAGATAATACATAGTCATTAAAATAAATGCAAAAATCCTAAATAAAAGATTAGTCAGTTGAATGATCATCATAAAAAAGTACACATAATGAATTGAGTTTATCTCAAGAATGCAAGGATGTTCTGACATCTGAAAACTCTGTAAACGTAATGTGTCATATTAACAAGCTAAAAGTGGAAAACAATACAATTATCTTAGTAGATGCATAATTAGATAAAATCCAGTAATCATTTATATTTAACAAGTAACATTGAGTACCACCAAAAAAGAAGAGGATTCCCTTAATCTAATAGAGGGTATCCATCAAAAACTTTCAGCAAATGTCACACTTAAGGGTAAAATTTTAGAAGCACTTCTTTTGAAGTAACTTCTTTTAAACATTGTACAAGTGATCCTAGTAGTACAAAATGATAAAAGTAAGTAATAAAAGAAGAGCTAAAAAAGAATAGGTAAAATTTTATTTTCAGACAGTATGATTTGTGTACATAGGGACTGAAAAAGTAAGAGACTCCACAAATAATTAGAGATGTCCCAGGGTGGCTGGATACAAAATCAACATGCCAAAACAAAATGAAAAACTTCTCCTGTAGACCTATACTAGTTAATTAAAAGATGTAGAAAGGGAGGCTGAGGCAGGAGAATTGCCTGAACCATGGAGGTGGAGGTTGCAGTGAGCCAAGATCACACCACAGCACTCTAGCCTGGGCAACAAAAGTGAAACTCCATCTCAAAAAAAAAAAAAAGATGTAGAAAAAGGACAATTCACAATTACAGAAATTTCTACAAGGTATCTGGAAATAAATTTAACTAAAGTACAAGAACTTTATGGAGAAAATTACAAATATTTTCCTAAAAAATTAGAACTTTACTCTGTGATATGAAAGACTTGCTATTTAATCTGTAGATTCAGTGCAAACCAAATGGGGTATCTTGTTAAATTTGACAAGTCAACCCTAAAACATGTATCTTAGAGTCAATATTAATGAAGAAATAAGATGAGAATCTTTTTCCTTTTAGATGACAAAACATGTTATAAATCTATTATAATCAAGACAAAGTAACAGCACTAAGAGCTATACAATATACTTATTGTATATTGCCTCTCTGCAATTGACAGGTATATAACATATGTTTGTATACATATGTACACAGAGGCATATATTACATATATATATAAGCATACATGTCAAACTTGGCCCTTAGTATACTGTGTAATACATGGAAACCATGTAAAAATGGCAGCTATTATTACTATATTAATATATTTTTATTTTTTGTAATGGTATGTCTATATATGTAACATGTATATTCTTCTTAGAACTGTATCTTACATATTCTTCTAATACTCAAATGCTCATAAGAATAGGACAATGACAACAGAACAATGGTGAAGCTGAGTGCCCAACATGGCTCTCTAAATCCTATGTAACTTAAGGACGAGTTATAGAAAGTGTGAAGGGTAAACTAAGTATTCATTCATTTATTTAGCAGTATTTATTGAGACTATCATGTCCCCAAAGCTGGAGATTTTATAATAAACCCAGATAAACAAAGTGCCACCCTGGTGGAGTATAGATTTTAGAGCAGCACTGTCCAAGAGGGATATAAAGCAAGCCATACATGGAATCACAGCTTTTGCAGTAGTAGTAGCTACACTTAAAAAGTAAAAGGAACCCATTATATAGAGTTAGATAGCACATGCAGGGTCTGCACTGCAATCAGATATAAAAGAAACCTTACATAATATTACATAAAGTATCATATCACTTCTGAGCAGCAGTCAACTCACCTTTGGACCTTGTACTCCAATTCCCACTGGTCCTCGAGGGCCTGTAGGTCCCATTTGGCCCACTTCTCCCTAGTAAGAAAAGGGAGTATTTTAATATAGCAGCAAAGTGAAAATAATATATTCTGGCTATTGATCTCCTAAAATCTGTCTTATACCAACAAAGTAAAATAGTTTCACGCACTCAATTCATATATATTGCCTGAAATTCCTTCAGATGGATGGATTTTAACCAAATTTGGAATGAAAAATGTACATAATATTTGATGTATATATCATCTGACTTAAAATATAGACCATATAGCATATTCAAAATTGATTTAAGGAGGCCCTTGTGGAGGGCATCTGGAAAAGATAGGCAGTTGCATCCTAGAGCAACTAAAATTGGCATGGGAAAGCCAAGGTAACTGCTGATCAAGAGCAATGTCATAACCAGAGAACACAATTTGAGCTTTCAAGGACAAGTCACAAATCAAAACTCTCAAGGACAGTCAAGAGTAGTCCATTGCTGGGTGTGGTGGCTCATGCCTGTAATCCTAGCACTTTGGGAGGCCGAGGTGGGTGGATCACCTGAGGTCAGGAGTTCAAGACCAGCCTGGCCATCATGGTGAAACCCCATCTTTAAAAAGAAAAATAAATAAATAAATAAATAAATAAAAAAGAGTGGTCCATTGAGCAGCTTCTCATGAACAGCTCTAAGGAGTATGTTCTAAGGTGAGTAGTCTCAGAGAAGTATTTTATTTATTTAACAATGATTCATGATTCTTGGAAGCACTATTCAGGATAATGAATTAAATAAGGGCCACGCCCCTCCTCAAGGAAAAAATAATAGTTCCAATTTACAAGATAGTTTGATTCCCAAGTACATAGAACATTTTTATTTATTAGGTCATTTCTAACCCCATCTCTTTAGCTAAGGTTTTAGTAGTTGGACCTACTGTTAGAGTGGTGGTGAGAATGAAAATTAGTCAACCTAGAGAGACACATAACCAGTGGTTGCCTCTATTGATATTACTGCTTGAGTTACTAGAATAGGAACACATAAGTAAAAGTAACAAAGAAAACAATAAATGAAAATTGTGTAAGTAAAACTTTCTTAAAGCATAAAGAATACATATTACATTTTCTAAACTGTCAGGAATATCAGTCACATTTTGCATTAAGTAGAGATCTCTGATTTTTAAGTTCATTCTACTGTTGTATTCCAAATGCATTGACACTGATCAGAAAACAGCAATTATACCATAGATACATTCAACTCTGCTCTCATTTACAAAGTTACCTTAGAACCAGGTAAGCCTTGTCCTGGGGGCCCTTGTGGACCAGGTGGACCAATAGGACCTTGGATTCCCTTTAAAATAAAATTTAAAAAAATAATAATATTAGTGAAATTAAGACATTTGGATAAGAGTAGTTTCAAATCCTCTAAAGTGAAACTTTAGTTCACACCCTATAATAAGTTACTTATACTCAATAAACATTTTTAGAGTGGAGTGGCAGAGGCTGCTAATTAAACCATAATTTGCATTCTTCCCTACTTCCATATTAAGAGAAATTTTAGCTGGCTCACGTGGCTACCTAGAATAAAGGCCACATTTCTCAGTCCCTGTTGCAGCCAGGTGTGGCCATGTGGGCTAGATTCTAGCCAATGGGATATGAATAGAGTGATGTGTGTAATTCCTGGTTCATGTTAAAAGAAGAGGTATGCCTTCTCCTTTCCTTTTCCTCTTCTTCAGTAGCTAGAATTAAGAGATGGTGACCTCCAGTATCATGCAGATGAGGAAAGTATCCTCAGTATGGCAGACTAACAAGACTGATTAATAGAGCCACTATACCAGCTTGGAGTTTTAAGTAAGGAAAATAAAATTACATCTAGTTAACCCATTTCATATCTCTGTCACATGCTGGCAAACCTATATCCCAGTTGTTCCAATCAATATGTGTTGGGATGGTAAATTGAAGATTTGACCTAGCCTCTAAGAAGCAATAGTCAGCAGATACCAAACTGAAGAATGTTCAAACACTTGACTCCCTCCTTCACACAATAAAGGAGGTTTTTATACATGAGTATAAAAAGGATGTGCATATATGTATGCATACATATGTATATGTGGCTGTTTATATTTCACTCTATTTTGTAAAAGATCTGAGTTGATCAAGCCTCTAAATATTTAACAAAACTCTGCGGGCCATTTAAGAGATATTGTAAACATGTTGCTAGAAACAGAAGTTCCCTCATAAACACATGAGGGAGAAAATTCATTTTTATAAGAGAAATAGGAAGATCTAATATAACAAGAATTCAATGGATAAACACACAAAATTAAAGAACATTGAATAACTGCATAAACAGAGGTTAAATTTAAGCAGAATTTATATCATTTGTCTTAAAAGGTAAATAAATTCTTTTCTGGCTCAGATCATTTTACAAATAGAGATCTCATTTCCAATAGAAATCAGCTCTATGAGGACACATCTACCTTGAATTTTTTTTTTCTTTTCAAAAAGAAGAAAAGGGGGTGAGAAAATGAAAGAAGTCCAAGAGTTTTGGTTTTTTTTCAAGCTGAAGAACAACAACCTCCACCAAGAAACAGCAGCATTAAAGGCAACAGGAAGCTGTAGGTGGGAAGTCCAGAATTCACAGGCCATCTGGACAAACTTGTCTTTGAACCTCATGCTTAGCCCCATAGTGGTCACTCAGCACCAGGAGCACCACAAGACCTAAGATGTGCCAGCACTGTCCAGCCGCTTTTGCAATCAGTAAGCTACAAGGCTTGAGAATGTCTGGTGGTATGATCAAATCACGACATTTGAGTAGCCCAAATATCCAGCTCTTAATTATTATCTAAATATTTATTTATACATTTGTCTTGGCTTCTTTTGTACCTTAAGTTTCCTAATGTGTTAGACTAGGACCTCTGCCAAGGGCAAGAGAATGGAAAAAGGAGTCATATCCAACTTAGCTGATGCTTGGACTAACAAAAAATGTAATAATAATAATAAATTAGCAGACAATCAGAAATAAACCAAAGTTAATCTCAACAATGACACTTGGAATTATCTCATTTTAAAAATTCTTCCCTTCATCCACTATCCTAAAGAAAGCAGTATTCATTCTCTAGGCAATAGAATAATACAAACCTTAATCATAAATCTTAATCAAACCTTAATCATAAATCTTAATCAAACCTGAACTGCCACTTTCTAACCAGAAGATAGTTATCATAAATCTGGATTTATTGGTCACTTTGATTAAATAAGACTGTATAAGTATATGAAAAACAACAAAGTATATGGTAAACAAAAAAAATACATGGTAAACAACAGTAGTGAGTACTATTATACTATCTTCACATTATTTAGATTTATCTCAATTACCCAGATTTTTCCAAAAGTTATCAGAAGATTTTGGAACTGGTTCTCATCATGAATGTAGACATTCTTACAGATCTTTTTTTTCTTCTTATCAAGAGGGGCCAGGTGTCATTTATAAATTCTCTCTGTGGTTTGCTTCTATTCCAGAAGGGTGTCTCTTAAACTAAGTGGTTACCTCTGATCCTGCTCCAAGTTTTAACTATAATAGTTTTTTTAAAATATTGGTATGTGGCTAGTTGGCATGGTTGGTGGGGGGATACTACTCTACTCTACTGGTAGAGAGTGGGATTTAATTTTCACAAAACTTCAAGGAGAAAAAAATACACAAACCAGCAGGTAAATAAACTATTGTTTCCAAGCAGAACTAAAAATATTGCCCCAAAACATTTACCTTGTTAATTAGGTTTTAATGTTAAAAGTCACAGCATCAAGAAACACACTACTTATTTTTTAAGCCTTTAGAAGTTCTAAAAAATAAAATCTCATGAAACCATCTTATCCATCCCTATATTCAATTCTGGACTTATATTCCATTGCAATTAACCATCAAATATACGCATAGATGTTTGCAGGTCTGGCCTTCAGTGAACACCAAGACTGGGCTGGAATGTTTCACACTGAAGGGAAAGGAATAATACATCAATTACCTGTTCCCCTTGACTCCCAATTCCAGGGATGCCCATTGGTCCTTGGGGTCCCACAGGTCCCAAATCCCCCTGTATAGAAAATAAACCAGGAAATATAACAATAAAACAAAATCTTATTTTTTCATACTTTGCTAACCTGGAATTAGGCTATGTTTATACCATTAAAAAAGTTCAACATGGGGAGAGAGATCCAAGATGGCCGATTAGCAACAGCTCAGGAATGTAGCTCCCAGTGAAAGCGCAGAGAACGAGTGGACACCGCACTTTCCGACCAATTTTTGTAGCCCACAGACCAGGAGATTCCCGGCACAGGAGCCACACGGGTCGCCAGCGCAACTCGTTTGGCCGGCGCGGCTGTTTTGCCGGCGCCCCAGCGCGGCGCTTCCCGGTGCGGAGTGTACGGGACGGACGGGCTCGGCTGGTCCCATCCCCACAAGGAAAACAGCAATTGGAAGCGCTGCAGACTGAGAGTCTCA
>CAUYQU010077261.1:0-42570 GCA_963574635.1 Cheracebus regulus
TTTCTTTCTCCTTTTCTCTTTTTCTAAAATCTCTTCCTCTTTCTTTCTTTCATTTTTTCTTTCTTTTGCTGTTTCTTTCTTTCTCCTTTTCTCTCTTTTTCTAAAATCTCTTCCTCTTCCTTTCTCTCTTTCATTCTTTAAAAAAAAAAAAAGAGTTAAAAGCCAAGCTTCCTTGTGAGCTGGGCTTTGTCAATTCAGTATACATTTATCTTTTGGGGCCCAATTTGCTAAACATTGTCATACAAAGATGGATACTAAACTCCCTCTTCTCAGAGAACCCAAAATTATGAGCCAAACTTGAATTCTGGATGTGATCTGGACAGACAGAAAAGATAAAGAAGATATTTCAAGCCAGCAGCACAACATATGCAAAGAATAATCTCAATAAGAACATTATGCAGAGGAAACAATGAAAAAAGAAGACTGGGGTGGAGGAAAACACCCTAATATGTTGCTAAATGAGAGAAGTAGGATGAGGACTAGTCACAAAGAGCAGTAACTATGTGCAGAATGGGGAACTTGGTGAAGAAAAAGACACCCCGTAGGGTCATGCCTTCGACAAGGAAATAATGAGAATAATGTGCTCTCATTCTTCTCATTAAGGAATGTGTCCTCATTCAAGGAAGAAGAATGTATTCAAAGGCACAGATTTTTTTGACAAGTTTTCTAAAAGATAGTAAAAAAAGACGTCCAAAGGCAGCAGAAAAGAGAACTGCCTCACTCTCTCCAAGCATTTAGTCAGAATGCCAAGTATAGTTGTTTTAAAATATGTCTCCTCTCCAATTTTTGATACTCCTCTCCATCAAGAGGCAGCATCTAATTCTCTTCTTCTTGAATAAGAATTGACTTTAAAAAATCCCTTTTAAGGAAAACTTCTAGCAATTAGAATGAGAAGGAAGTGATGCTTTCTGACCTCCAAGGCTGGTTCAGGTATCAGGTCACAGTAGTATTTCTGCCTCTCTCTCTCTCTCTCTCTCTCTCTCTCTCTCTCTCTCAGTTTCCAAGCAGAAGGAAGAGCATGGATGACAGTACTTTCTCTTGAACAATCACTGCCTGCATAAGCAACACACACCCAAAACAAATAAACTTAGGAGAAAAGAAAGTGGATGCTGATTGAGACATGAGACTGTGATGGCTTAAAAATACAAACCAGTGTTGCTGTTCCAGAAGCAGAGAGGAGCACACAACAGACGAAAAGAAAAGAAAAGAAAAGAAAAGAAAAGAAAAGAAAAGAAAAGAAAAGAAAAGAAAAGAAAAAGAAAAACATTTTCTTCAAACATAGAGCCTGATACAAGGATTTGGGTGTAAGGAGCTCAGTTTGGAAGTGATTGTAGGAAGTGCAATGAGGCTATAGGAATGTAAGAGAGGGAAAGGAATACAGTTAATAAATGTTGTGTTGCTCTGTGGGCAAGTGGAACTTATTCCTACTGGAGACCCTCTGAGAATAGTATTGAACACTCCCTTGGAATCATTTGCATGAGATAAAAAAGCTGGAATATTCCCACCAGCTCCCATTCTTTATTAGTTAGAGATTGCCCCAGTTGTTAACACCTCAGCTCTGCTGATCTGATCCATTTGCGGGTAGAGCATACTCCTGGAATCAGAGAATGTTTCAAGCAGAGATACAAGTAGCCATTGGCATTCTTCCTGCAGGTGAACTTCAGGTGGGCTGAGGGGATGTGAGTGTGACATTGTCTGCTGTAGGGTCTGACTGAACGGGTCACTGAGCTGTGAGTGAGAGGTAAAGAAATGGAGTTGGTGGTAAAAATATAAATCTGGTGAAGACTGTGGAACAGGGAGAGAGATATAGTGATAGCTGCTGCTTTATAGTTCTAACACTTAATCCATAGATTCACATTTCCACATTCAGTATTTCAACTGCCATCTTACATGAGAAACTCGGACCTAAGAGGAGATAAATTGTTTGTCCAAAGTTTTGCAACCACCATGGTTCTGCATCTCCTATAATTTACTCCAACTCCCTGTGTTATTACATACTTCCTCACTAACATATCTTTACCTTAAAAAGAAAAAAGAAAAGACAAATAGGGATTGGAATGACCATCTGCATCCAGACACCACATTAGCGGCCCCTGGAAAGAGGTCTATTTACCGGTGAAATCAGCACACAGCACCCAGGATGTAAACGCCTCTATTTCTTGAAATGTATACAAATACTTTTCTTTGAGTAACTCACTTTTTCTCCATCCTCATATATTCTGCTGTTTTTGAATAAGATGACATTATTTTCCACAGATTATTGCGTCTGTGCTTTATATGCACTTTAAGGTGGATAACATATAAGTGAGAAAAACTGAGTTTCTCCAGCTGTGTAATAAAGAGTGAAGCTAAGTTTTTGAATGTAGTCATGTGTTTGTAATCCTCCAAATAAAAAGTTAGCATAACAGAGGAACAAAATTTTACTAAGTCAGATACATCATGGGCTTCTAAGAAACAACCTGAAGAGCTTACAAAAAAAAAAAAAAGAAATCAATATTAACATAGTATTTATTCATTATAGAAGGGCACCATTCTCAGATGTAGCTTTTAGTAACAGTCTGAAATTATAGCCCCTAATATAAGTACATGGCTTTAGTCACTGGAGAGATTCTGCTGGCACAGAGTTATTTATTAGGGAGTACAGGAAAATTTGATATGGTAGTCTTATATTTGAAAGATTATCTTCTCTGCCTGGACAATAATTATATGTAAGGGTAAAAATATGACATGAAAAAATAAGAGGACATCTATGAAATAAGAACACAATATAGGGTCAATAAATTTTTTTAAGTAAAGTGAACAAGAGAATTTTTCATTAATGATATCTAATATACTGAGTACACACCTGAGGGTAATGTAAGAAAAAGTCACCATAACTGCTGCCATGAGCAATTTTAAAAAGAAAACAATTACAAAGGAAGTATTTTAATAGAGATTAAGTTTTCCAGTGACCTATGTGAAGTTTTAGCATACCTCTCAACCTTTCCTAAAAATCTTCCCAGAATGACGCACCCATGCCAAACCTTTCTATTTAAGCAGCTTCAAAGGATCACAGTAAAACTTGGCCTGTTCACACATTTTAAATTCAGCTTTTGTCAAACTGATTTATGATTTGAATTGGACTTATGTCAATTTGATTTATGTGTCTGCTCTTGGCCTATGCTATGTGTACTGACCATAACCGAGTTGTCACTGAAGAAAGAAGAGCCACAAGGACAGGGATAATATACCTCCCAGAGGGCCATCAAAGGGAAATAACAGGGCAAACCTTGTCCTTTGCTCTCTGTGTCCCATGAGCTCCAAAAAGCATACGTCTTGCAGTGCCAGGCACAGATTAGGAACATAGAACTCTTAAGATAAGCAAACAAACATATCATGTGCTTTCCGGAAAGGTAATATCACTCATCATGTTCCTTGGAAACAATTTTTAAATAATGACTGAATTGGGAAATCATTTAATACTCATCACTTACTACCATTAAGTGATATAACGAATCTGATCAGCTTGCATTGCTACCCAGAGCCCTTGTGGCTGTCTTATATTTTCTGATTTAAATACAGACATTTTTCTTGTCCCAGGGAGACACCATGATCAAGGTTTGATGGAGCAAAAATGTATGAGAGAAGTATTGCACTATCAATATTCAAATAAAATTAAGTTCTTGCCACTGATCTTGAAGACTTGATATTAAATTTATAAGCTTGTTATTTTCAGCAGTCTGCCCTTTTAGGAAGACTATTGTGATTTTACCATTAACAACTGCTGGCCAAGATAGTCCTATTTTCTTCACTTGTGATCTGTCATTATCACATATATTATTCAAAACCTTGTTGCCACTGCTAAGCATCATTTTAACTTTTTTTTCTCTTTTTGTTGTTCATTACTATATTTAGCCTCCACAAATCTGAAATAAAAAATAAGGTGTAGAACATACTATAGGTGTCTCTATAGGATGTCGGTATTTTCTTGGATCCTCACCAAATAGTGCAATGACAGGATTCCCAAACCGGTCTGTTGCTTAACATTGCTTTTCAAAGATCTGCTGAAAACATTACTTCTTTAACAACAACAATGTACTTTCTGTAAATTGCCACTTGTTACTACCTCCTAGGAAACCACCAAAAATTAGCTGGAAAAATACGTTTTGAAAACATTTGAGAGAAAAAAAAATGTTTCTATTGAATACCTGCAGAAAGCAATCTACCATGATTTTCAAGGGCTGTGTTGGTGCCAGAAAATGTGCTTGTCTAAGTAGACCTTGAGGTACATGAAATTTTACATTTTCTATAAATTTAAAGTTGTAACTGTCAACAACTCTCTGGCTACTTTATTCTCTCTGGTTAACAACACTCAATAATAGGGTATCCAGAGAGTTATGAAAGCTTACTCTTTACAGATCTTCAATCAAGAAAACAGCCTTGACCTTGGTAAGTTTATGTGCAGTTCTCTAATTGGAGAAACTGTTTTAAGCCAATCATGAAGTCCTACTTTCTTCCCATAATATTAAGATATCAGATGCCCAAACTGGAAGATAGTTCTACCAGTCTTAGGGGACTTCTGGCAAACTGGACTCTTATCAGTTGCCTCTGATATTCTTAAGGAATTAATTTGAAAAACTGTATGCTTCCCCAAATTATCAAATAATACAATAACATTTCAAAAGTACTACTGAATTTGAGTAAGGGACAATAAAACTTGCTTGAACTGCCCACATTAAAAGTAGTCAAAGCTTATTCAAAAACAAGGTGAGTCCTTTCCCACGTCTAACAACCTCTGAATACAATCCTTGGTAAAACAACAAACTATGATAGGGTTTAGACAACACTGTTGAAGCAACAAATGCCAAAGTTCTGTCTTACTACTTCTCTCATAACCGTGGCTTCAAGCACCATACTGTTCTGTCTCAATAAAATGCCCATCATTTAGAGAGCTGATGGAGGAGAAAGCAGCTAATAGCTCTGAAAGAAAGGAGTGATTAAATACAATGCATTGTGACTATTGTATCTAATTTCATGATATATAAAGAAATGTAATGACTTATTTAGCTGTTTCTTCAGGATGGCTTCTTCTGACCTTTTACAGCTCATTCAGTGTCGTCGGAGAGAGGAAGATAAGAATGCATTTCAAATTCTTCCATTATCTTGCAGTGTAACAGGTGGAGCATTCGCTGGTGTCACTACAAAACTTGATTAGCCTGGTTAGGAGGATGCTGTTCCAAAGAAGTGAAAGCACTCACACTCTGCATGATGCTTTCCTTTCTCATTAAGCCTGACATTTCAGTGCTTTGTTGCAAACAAAAACTCACAATAGCACTGGACTGAAGGTATAAAATGTTCCCCTATACACATAATACACTATATAAAAGGAAAGGGAGTGACAGAGTTGTTGATGTATGCTTTGTAGTTAATATCACTTTATGACAGTTACCAAGCAGTAGCAGCTGTTTAGCCAGTTTTCAGACAACAAGTTTTGGACAGCTGTTCGAATACCGGCTACTCAACCAACCTGTGCAATGATAATTTAGTGTGGGCTTTCACTAGAAAGTCAAGCATACTTGTTCTACACTTTATTCCAAATAAACAAATGGTCCACTTTCTCCATAGCCAAAAATGTTGGCTAAATTCCTAAACTTAAATTTTGACTTTCATTTTAAGGAAAATCAGCATCTGTTTTACTTTTAGAAATGGAGACCTAATCAGGGAGTACTGGCAACCAATGGAAAAACATAGCAATGTTCTGTTAGGTATAAGGTGGCTGCTGGATCCAGCTCAACCATCATTATGATCTAGGGCTTAGATTTTCTGGAGATTGAGGAGGGATGGCTGGCATATACATGTCACTGTATCCTTCTCACACTGTATTACACCTCTTTATTTACTTGATAGAAGTTTAAAATTTGGGTGTGCTTTTCTTTTAATATCGAAAGCATTTTTTAAAGAAGTTGAATGTTACCTTTATTTATACTGTCAAATCTTTGCAAACTTTTTAAAATTTCAACTTTTATTTTAGATACAGGGGTATATGTGCATATTTGTTACCTGGGATTATTGTGTGATGCTGAGGTTTGGAATACAGATCCAGTCACCCTGGTACTGAACATAATACCTCATAAGTAGATTTTAAGCCAGCACCCCTCCCTCCACTCTCTAGTAGTCCATAGTATCAATGTTTCCTTATTTATGTCCATGCATGCTCAATGATTAGCTCCCACTTATAAGTGAGAACATATGATATTTAGTTTTCTGTCCCTGTATTAATTTGCTTAGGATTATGACCTCCAGCTCCTGCAAAGGACATGTTATTTCTTTTCATAACTGTGTAATATGCCATGGTGCATATATACCACATTTTCTTTATCCATTCTATCATTGATGGGCACCTGGGTTGACTCCATGTCTTTGCTATTGTGAATAGTGCAACAGTGAATGTATGAGTGCATGTGTTTTTTTGGTAGAATGATTTAGTTTTGGGGGTGTATATAGCCAGGAATGGGATAGCTGAGTCCAATGGTAGCTCTGTACCAGCTCTCTGAGAATCTCTAGAATGTTTTCCGCAGTGACTGGACTAACTTAAATTTCTACCAACAATACATAAGCTTTTCCTTTTCTCCACAGCCTCTCCAGCACCTGTTATTTTTTTTTACTTAATAGCCATTCTGACTGGTATAAGGTGATATCACGGTTTTGATTTGCATTTCTCTGATGATTAGTGATGCTTAGCATTTTTTCACGTTTGTTGGACACTTGTATATCTTTATTAATTTTTTCATATGTTGTTGGGGTACAGGTGGTATTTGGTTATATCAGTAAGTTCTTTAGTGGTGATTTGAGAGATTTTGGTGCAACTATCACCCAAGCAGTATACACTGCACCCTATTTGGAGCCTTTTATCCTTCAACTCCTCCCACCCTTCCCCTAAATTCCTCAAAGTCCATTGTATCATTCATATGCATTTGCATCCTCAGAGCTTAGCTCCCACGTATCAGTGAGGACATAAAATGTTTGGTTTTCCACTCCTGAGTTACTTCACTTAGAATAATACTCTCCAATTTCATCCAGGTGGTTGTAAATGCTGTTAATTTATTCCTTTTTATGGAATATATATATATACACACATACTGTTTCTTTATTGACTCGTTGATTGATGGGCATTTGGGTTGGTTCCATGATTTTGCACTTACAAATTTTACTGCCATAAATGTGTATGGAAGTATCTTTTCTGTATAATGACTTTTTTCTCTCTGGGTGGATACTCAGGAGTGGAATTTCTGAATCAAATAGTAGTTCAACTTTTAGTTCTTTTAGTTCTTTAAGGAATCTCCACACTGTATTCCATAGTGGCTGTGCTAGTTTACATTCTGACCACCAGTGTAGAAGTCTTCCTTGATCACTGCATCCATGTCAACATCTACTATTTTTTTATTTTTATTTTTTTGATTGTGGTTATTCTTGCAGCAGTAAGATGGTATCACATTGTGGTTTTGACTTGCATTTTCCTGATCATTAGTGATGTTGAGCATTTTTTATATGATTGTTGGCCATTTGTATATCTTCGTTTAAGAATTGTCTATTCATGTCCTTAGCCCACTTTTTGATTTTTGTTTTTTTTTTTCCCTGGATGATTTGAGTTTCTTGTAGGTTCTGGATATTAGTCCTTTGTCAGATGTATGGATTGTGAAGATTTTCTCCCACGCTGTGGGTTGTCTGTTTACTCTTCTGACCGTTCCTTTTGCCCCACAAAAGCTCATTAGTTTAATTAAGTCCCAGCTATTTATCTTTGTTTTTATTGCACTTGTTTTTGGATTCTTGGTCATGAAATCCTTGCCTAAGCACATGTCTAGAAGGATTTTCCTAGTGTCATCTTCTAAAATTTTTGTAGCTTCAGGTCTTAGATTTAAGAATTTAATTCATCTTGAGCTGATTTTTGTATAAGGCAAGAGATGAAGATCCAGTTTCTTTCTCCTAAGTGTGGCTAGCCAATTATCCTAGCAGCATTTGTTGAAAATGGTGTCCTTTTCCCTCTTTATGTTTTTGTTTGCTTTGTCAAAGATCAGTTGGCTGTAAGTATTTGGGTTTATTTCTGGGTTCTCTATTCTGTTCCATTCATCTATGTGTCTATTTTTATACCAGTACAATGCTGTTTTGGTGACTATGACCTAACAGCAAAGTTTGAAATCAGGTAATGTGATACCTCCAGATTTGTTCTTTTTGTTTATTCTTGCTTTGGCTATGTGGGCTGGTTTCATGTGAATCTTAGGATTTTTTTTTGTTGTTGTTAGTTCTGTGAAGAATGATGGTGGTATTTTGATGGGAATTGCATTAAATTTGTGGATTGCTTTTGGTGGTATGGTAATTTTGAAATCAGGTAATGTGATACCTCCAGATTTGTTCTTTTTGTTCCGTCTTGTTTCGGCTATGCGGGCTCTTTGTTGGTTCCACATGAATTTTAGAATTGTTTTCTCTGGTTCTGTGAGGAATGATGGTGGTATTTTGATGGGGATTGCACTGAATTTGTAGATTGCTTTGGACGGTATGGTTCTTTTAACAATATTGATTCTACCCATCCATGAGCATGAAATGTATTTCCATTTGTTTGTATAATCCATGATTTCCTTCAGCACTGTTTTGTAGTTTTCTTTGTAAAGGTCTTTCAACTGCTTGATTAGGTATATTCCTATATATTTAATTAATTTATTTATTTGTTGTGGCTATTGTGAAAGGGGTTGAGTTCTGGATTTGATTCTCTGCTTGGTCACTGTTGGTGTATAGAAGAGCTACTGATTTGTGTATCCAGAAACTTTCCTGAATTCTTGTATCCAGAAACTTTCCTGAATTCTTTTAACAGTTCTAGGAGCTTTCTGGAGGAGTCTTTAGGGTTTTTGAGGTAAACGATCATATCGTCAACAGACAGTAACAGTTTGATTTTCTCTTTACTGATTTGGATGCTTTTTATTTCTTTCTCTTGTCTGATTGCTCTGCCTTGGACTTCCAGTAGTGTGTTGAAGAGGAGTGGTGAGAGTGAGCATCCTTATCTTATTCCCATTCTTAGAGGAAATACTTTCAACTTCTCCTCATTTAGTATTATGTTGGCTGTGGGTTTGTCAGACAGCTTTTATTATATTGAGGTATATCCCTTGTATGACAATTTTGCTGAGAGATTTAATCATAAAAGAATGCTGGATTTTATCTAATGCTTTTCAGTATCTATTGAGATGATCATGTGATTTTTGGTTTTAATTATGTTTATGTAGTGTATGACATTTATTAACTTGTGTATGTTAAACCATTTCTACATTCTTGGTATAAAACCCACTATATCATGGTGGATTATCTTTTTGATATGTTGTTGCATTCGATTACCTAGTACTTTGTTAAGGACTTTAGCATCTATTAGTCTCTTCAGGGTATCTAATTCTTCCTGATTTAAGCTAGAAGGGTTGTATTTTTCCAGGAATTTATCCATCTCTTTTAGGTTTTCTCGTTTATGTATATAAAGATGTTCACAGCAGCCTTACTGATCTTTTGCAGTTCAGTGGTGTCAGCTATAATATTTCCCATTTCATTTCTTAATGAGGTTATTTGGGTTTTCTCTCTTCTCAGTTAATACTGCTAATGGTTTACCAATTTTATTTATCTTTTAAAGAACCAGATTTTTGCTTATAATTTGTATATTTTGGTTTAATTTCATTTAGTTCTGCTCTGATCTTGGTTATTTCCCTTATTATGTTGGATTTGGGTTTGGTTTGTTCTTGTTTCTCTAGTTCCTTGAGATGTGGTCTTATATTGTTAGTTTGTGCTCTTTCAGTCTTTTTTAATGTAGGCATTCAGGGATATAAGCTTTCCTCTTAACACTGCCTTTGCTGTATCCCAGAGGTCTTGATACATAGTGTCAGTATCATTCAGTTCAAATAATGTTTTAATTTCCATCTTCATTTCATTTTTGACCCAATAATCATTCAGGAGCAAGTAAATTTTCAATTATTTGTATAGTTTTGAAGGTTCCTTTGGAGTTAATTTCCAGTTTTATTACACTGTGGTCTTAGAGAGTGCTTAATATAATTTCAATTTTCCTTTTTTTTTTATTGTATTTTAAATTCTGGGGTATATCTGCAGATCTTGCAGGATTGTTGCATAGATACAAACATGCCATGGTGGTTTGCTGCCTCCATCCCCTCATCACCTACATCAGACATGTCTCCCAATGCTATCCCTCCCCAACCTCTGCTGTCCCTCCCCTATCCTGCCCCCCCCAAACAGGCCCCAGTGTGTGATGGTCCCCTCCTTGTGTCCATGTGTTCTCATTGTTCAACACCCACCTATGAGTGAGGCCATGTGGTGTTTGATTTTCTGTTCTTGTGTCAGTTTGCTGAGAATGATGGTCTCCAGATTCATCCATGTCCTAAAAAGGACATGAGCTCATTCTTTTTTATGGCTACATAGTATTCCATGGTGTATATGTGCCACATTTTCCTTGTCCAGTCTATCATTGATGGGCATTTGGGTTGGTTCCATGTCTTTGCTATTGCAAATAGTTCTGCTATGAACATATGTGTGCATATGTCTTTATAACAGAATGATTTATAATCCTTTGGGTATATACATAGTAATGGGATTGCTGGGTCAAATGGAATTTCTATTTCTAGGTCCTTGAGGAAGCTACACATTGTCTTCCAAAATGGTTGAACTAGTTTACACTCACACCAACAGTGTAAAAGTGTTTCCGTTTCTCCACATCCTCTCCAGCATCTGTCTCCAGATTTTTTAATGATCACCATTCTAACTGATGTGAAATGGTATCTCAATGTGGTTTTGATTTGCATTTCTCTAATGACCAGTGATGATGAGCATTTTTTCATATGTTTGTTGGCCACATAAATGTCTTCTTTTGCAAAGTGTCTGTTCATATCCTTTGCCCACTTTTGAATGGGTTTGTTTGAATTTTTTCTTGTAAATCTGTTATGTTCTTTAGTTCTTTGTAGATTCTGAATATTAGCCCTTTGTCAGATGGGTAGCTTGTAAAAATTTTTTCCTATTCTATTGGTTGCCAGTTCACTCTAATGATTGTTTCTATTGCTGTGCAGAAACTCTTAAGTTTAATCAGATCCCATGTGTCTATTTTGACTTTTATTGTCATTGCTTTTGGTGTTTTAGTCATGAAGTCCTTGTCTATGCCTATGTCCTGAATGGTATTGCCTAGATTTTCTTCTAGGGTTGTTATGGTGGAGTCTGCATGCCAGATTCACACCTTTCCCTGAGTTCTGGCCAGGAAATCTTTTCTCTGGTCCAAATTGCTACAAACTTCAGCCAGAGACTTCCTTCTCCCTGTGGTATTTTCCCCCACACCTCTGGTCACCTTCCTGAAGGATCACTGTGCTGCCCGGCAGTAATGGGTTGGTTGGGGACCCAGCCATATCCCAAGGCCTTTCCTACTGCTTCTTCTACCTCTGTTTCACTCAGTTCTCTAAATTGACTCAGGTTGGAAACTTCTCCTGCAAACTAGATCTTCAGTTTTCCCAGTGGAGGTGTGTGTTCGGGAACAGTAGAGTTCCCTTTCTCAGTCCACAATTGGGGCACTCACAGTGTTTGGGGTGTCTCCCAGGTCCTGCAGAAGCATTCTGCTTTCTTCCTTCAGAGAGACTGTGGGTCCTCTTGGGATTCCTGATTTGTTCTTGCAGTTGTTCTGGAGCTAAAATTCACAATGCAAGCCTCCACACGCTGCTCGGTCCATCTGACTAGGAGCTGCAATCTTGTACGTCTCTTAAGAAGTATTTGTTCATGTCCTTTGCCCATTTTTTAAATGAAGTTATTTGGGTTTTTTCTATTTATTTGTGTCATCTGATTTCTTTCAGCAGTGCTTTGTAGTTCTCTTTGTAGAGATATTTCACCGCCTTGGTTAGTTGTAATTCTAGGTGTTTCACTTTCTTTATGGCTATTGTAAGGGATATTGTTTTTTATTTCACTCTCAGTATGGATATTGGTGTTTAGAAATACTACTTATTTTTGTATATTAATTTTGTTTCCTGAAATTTTGCCAACATTGTTTATCGATTCTAAGAGCCTTCTGACAGAGTCTTTAGGATTTTCTAGTTACAGAATCATATCATCAGTAAAGATGGATACTTTGCCTCTTTTCTTAACTGGATGCCTTTTGTTCCTTTCTCTTGCCTGATTGCTCTGGCTAAGAGTTCCAGTGCTATGCTGAATAGGAACGTTGAGAGTGGGTATCCTTATCTTGTTCCATTTTTCAAAGAGAATGGTCCCAGCTTTTACATATTCAGTATGATGTGGGCTCTGGGTTTGTCATAGGTGGCTCTTATATTTTTCATAAAGATAACAATTGTTCCCCTATTTAAGAACTGCATTGGGAATGGAAATTTTACTTTTTAAAAATGTTTTGAGATCACCTATTGAAACTGTTGTATCAACTTGTTGCCATTTTGTATACTACTGAAATATACTTAAAAGTATTAGGGATGTTTGATGTCCTCTGTAATGCTGTTAGGAGACAGCATGGTCTTATGTAAAATACTCCTTTATCTATAATCTAGGCCCTTAGTAGAACATACTCTATCTTATTTATTTACTCATAGAAATAAGAGGAATGGATCCACTGAGGCAAGTTATGAGGGCCAGAAAAATCCTGTTTAGTATATAAACAACACATGCAATTCTATGCTATAAATAGCTGCATGAAATTAATTTTAAACACAGGGATATCAAAAAATGATATAGACCAATGGTCAGAATAGTCTAAAATAAATAGATTTAATCTTATCATTTTATAATTTCTATTTCTAAATTTCTCATCCTGTCTACCCTGAATTTCAGGTAGAAATTTATACCTGAAATTTAGAAATCAAATATACTCTATGAAATATAAAACTTTCCTACTCTTTTAAAACATATAATTTATTCCTAAAAATATCAGTAACATGTAATATAAACAAATTCACATGCTCTGTAGATCTACGTTATTCAATTCATGCTGCCTTTAGTAAGAAAGCCTATAAAAATTACATTTATTAAAAATGACTGGTGGTTAATGATTTAATGCTAGTTAATAAATTAACAAATATGTTGTATTAATTACTTATCACTGCATAGTAAGATTAGCAGCTGAAAACAGCAAACCTTTATTATCCCCCAGTGTCTGTGGATCAGAATTCCAGTTGTAGCTTATCTTGGTGCCTGTAGCTCAGGGTCTTTCATGAAATGGAAATCAAGCTATTACCTGAAGCTATGTTCCTCCGAGACTGGACAAGAGAGCAAGATAGAGCAAGAGAATGACCCAAAGGGAAGCCATAGTCTTTTTTCACCTACTGTTGTATGTGACATTCCATAATGTTTGTCATATTCTATTCATTAACGTGTCAGTAACTCCAGCTCACAAGGGAAAGGAATTACATAAGGGTGTGAATATCAGGAGGTAGACATCTGGGGTGAAGGTGCAGGCTTATTATATTGACATTCTCTTAGAAATATATCTTTTAGGTGGTAGTTCTGCTTAATCAGTATTCATTTCCTATATGTGATACTTAATTCAAATGTTCTATATCAATATATCTGGCTAATTCAGTTGTTTGCGCCCATTGAACTAAAGGCTTCAATAAGCACATTTAAATATAATGTATTCTTCCATATAAAGTAAGATATAGCTTACTTTAAATAGAAAAGTGGGATATTTTTGACATTGTTAGAAACCAATTTGTACTTTCTACATTATTTAAAATTACCTTCACATATAATTTCTAAATATCAAGTAATTGTTAAATGCCATTATTTGAAAATAAAATTATGAAATCCTCTAGTACAATATTAATAAACTCAAGTTTAGCCCACAAATCAAATCTGAAAACTGACTTCTACACTTCTGCCAAGAATGTTTTTCTGGTTTGGCAGAAGGGGATTAAAACACTGGATAGAAGCAAAATGTAAGACCGAAAATGTAAAAGACTTAGTAAACTTTATTTAGTTTATAACTATCATTTTCTCAGATTTTTATAGATAAAAGAGAAAAACAGCATTGATCAAAACATGTGTAACATCCATACCTTTCTTTTAACTATAGATGCTGCACATAGAGCTGCCACTCATTCATTTCCCAAAGTAAAAAAAAAAAAATTAAGTCTTGCTCTAATTTTTATCATTCTTATGTAAGCATTATCAAGGATTAAATTTAAATTTTAATAATTTGCCACATTTGTCCCTTCCAGCTTTCTAAAGGAACATTCTGTATTAGACTATTACATTTTTGGCTCTCTTTCTTAAGACAGAAATCCTATAACTATCAGAATCATATTAAATCTCTACCATTTATTTTTTAACAAGGAGGAGTCAAATTAATCCTGTGAACTGTGGGTATTGCAGACAATGTCATAGTTAGAGAACTAATTTCTCCTGAACCTGGTTCTTGACTGTAGTTGGTCCTAAATTGAAAGTGTTGGATGTGACAAAAGACAGATACTAATGATCACACATATCTGCAAAAATCACACCTCGCAGCACTAAAGATGTCTCAAGGCTTTTCAGAATACCCTGTGTCAAAACGATTCATGACTTTCAAGACTACCGTTTCAAAATATTTCTAGCAATCACATAAGGAACATGCTGAGAATGCTGTAAATTCGATCATTTTAAACATATAGAAGTAACTTTATTTTCTTAACTACTTTTATTAAAGTAGAAGATATTCCCAATTTAGAGGTTCTTCATAAATGGCAATACACATAAGAATTGTTCATAGAAATGCTAATACACAAACACACAGATATTACACATTTAAGCTCACTCATGCTGTGAAGAATAAAATAGTTTTTCATCTCAAGCAATGCTGAAATATACTTTTGTCAAAGCATAAAAGGCACTTGTATAAATGTATAAGCATCAAACTGAAGATTTACAAGTTAAACAATTTAAAAGGGAAATAATGAGTGCTAAGAATTAAGTTTCACTTAAAAATTAAAGCTTGTTCCAGAGACCAAAAAATACTTAATTACTAGTAAACAAACATAAATCTCTATTTTAATTCCTCCAAGAAAATAGCTCTTTCAACCATTATGTGAATTCATCAGCTCTAAATATGAAAACAATGGTTAGTCTTTCCTCTGGAGATGCTAAATGTGAAAACAAAGTGAGTTAGCCCTGACAATGAGATCTGTGCTTGAAAGAGTATCATATTTATTAGGATTCTTGCAGGTCGTAAAGTACCTTAGTGCAAATTAAAAAATAGCAACCGCTCTAGGCCCCGACTGGCACATGAACAGCATTGTGAATTATAGGCTTCCGTTTATTTAATGAACACAGACTAAACAGGAAGTACAGGCAGGATTTTGGCCTCTTATAGACCCCTCCATTGTCCTCACTTCTACAAAGAGCACAAAGTGCACAACCATAGATGGCAGTTCTGGTTTCAGGTGGCGGGACTCTGAATGACTGGGGAGCAACAGAGGTCACCAAGCAAACATTCCAGTGTAATGCTATTACAGTAGGTAGCTAGTCAGGCATAAGCAGGGCAGGAGAGGGCTCCCTCTGACTCAAATACACACCAGGAATGTCAGGTGACCATCAGATGATGGTCTGCAGTTGTCAAACTGTCTCTCTAAAATAGTAATTGGTCACAGCTGACACCAGGGAAAGGTTGTCTCCAGCTAGATGGAAATACCTGAAACTGGTGATCAGCTTCCTGGTAAGATCTCAGGAGTTAGACAAGTAGGCTCAACCATACACAATAAGAGGCACAATGGCAGAGTTTGACTGATATGTGATCTTCAGGAACATTTGACTGGTAAGGGAAGAATGTCTCGAATGAGCTTGTGTACAATTTCAGTAAACACTGCACACTCACCTCCCAAGTGCTAGCAAGCCACTACCATGTGGACAGCCCACTCGAAGGGAGGAATTGGGGAGAAGGGATGCAAGTTCTCAGAAGTATGCCAACATATAAAACCCCAAGTCAAGGTCAAACAAGGCGCTTGATTCTCAAGTCACTGCTTGGCCATCTTCCTTTCATCCCTTCTCTAAAGCTTTTTAAATGAACTTTCATTCCTGCTCTAAAACTTGCCTCAGTATCTCCTTCTGCCTTATGCCGCTCGCTTGAATTCTTTCTTCTGAAGAGTCAAGAATTGAGATTGCTACAAACCTGTATAGATTTACTTCCAGTAACAATGCAACCTTAATATGGTTTCAATGTTTGTCACCTTTAAAACTCAGGTTGAAATTTACTTGCCATTGTGACAGTACTGGGAGATGGGACCAGTAAGAAGTGTTTAGATCATGAGGGCTCTGCCCTCATGAACGGACTAATGCTGTTATCATGGGAGTGGATTTGGCCACTCTTGCTCACATTCTCTCTCTCGCTCCCTTTCCCCTTCTGCAATATAATTCCTTCTGCCATGTTATGATGAAGAAGTGTCTCTCACCAGTTGCTGGCACCCTGGTATTGAACTTCCCAGCCTCCAGAACTGTAAGTCAGTACACTTCTGTTTATTATAAATTACTCAGTCTGTGGTATTCTGCTGTAGCAGAACAAAATAGACTAAGACAAAGCCTTACAATGCAAATAGTTAACCCGAGAAGATTAAAGTCTAGGAGGTTTCAAATAGAATCCAGAGATCAAGGAAAATAGTGCAGAGAATCCCAAAGCCAAAAAAGAAAACATGAATAACTTTCAATTCCACAACAGTGATATACTGGCAATCTTTGTAATTGTTTTTTTCCCCCAAGAACTAGGTTTCTGCTAGACAAAGCAAGAGAAGTAGAACATTTTTATACCATATTTTATAACATAATTTATAACTTGCTTGATCCAGCTGTCTATTCTCTGGATTGGATTACAAATGTGATTACAAATGTACTATGGACAGGGACCTTAAACTGCATATGTCATGTACCTTATGGGTACTTAGTAATGCAAAGCAATACAATCTCACTTTATACAGAGGGAAAAAGAAAGAATGGGATTTTAAAAAAATTGTTGAGTAAAAATGACTAATTTCTACATTTATGGAAACAATTGTTGGGTGATTAGGGATAATCTCAAAAGTGTTCTGCATACACTATCCTAAAGTATCTCCACATTTCATTTATTTTAGTGTTTTTCCAGTAGACATGCATGAATGCATGTCATTAATTTGGTGAGTAAGAAGTGTGGTGACATCATTTTTCTATATCATGAAGAAATATTCACAATTTAGCTTTCGGCTTATAATTAAATGAAGCGCAAAACTCTGAGTATTAAAATTCATTGCAGATTTTTGGACAGAAATTTATTCATGCTCAAGGGCAAGAAGAAATTATTGTGAAGGTTTTTGAACTGAAATTTGTATTACTTTTACCTCAGGAGAAAAACAAGATGTAAGTAAAACTCTTTACTATATTATAATTTATATCTAGGTTGCCCAAGTTAATAATATGGTTGCCAGAAAATATAACTGATAGTAATGCTAATAAAATATGAATAACATTTTTTAAATGTGGTTGAATATAGAAATCACTGCAATACCTATGACAATACAACAGCCCTAGATTCTAGTTAGTATAAATCCCCATTCCCCTTACAGCAGGCACACTTGTTCATAACTTCTTGAACAACTTATTCTATTTAATTCTCTACTAACATTTCCTTACCTACATTGCCATCTCAATTTGCCTCTTGATCTCTACATATTATTTATCATCCCCATGTGTCTCCCTGTGCCACAAATTCCACTACTCTCAGATAGATGAGTAGCCCAAAGTCATTAGCTTGTGCTGAGATTTATTTCTCCCATCTATGATGATCTAGCCTCTTCAAAAGCCTTATTTTATTTAAATACTGAAAAAGAAGTAAAACAGCTCTTAGTCATACTATTTTAAAATGTATAAAATGTTAATGTATAAAAAAAATTAAAGTCACATTTCCTTTCTCCAATCCATCCGATTGTGATGGCCAGAGGTTATCATGGTTAATAGATTGGTGCCAATTCTTTTCTGACATTTTACTGTTTTTATTCATTTGTTTTTCTCTTTCTCTCTCTCATGTGTGTGTGTACATACTTACATATTCACCTTTTTCTTCCCTCCAAATATAGAATAACATATACAGGCACACATTGCTTTTCCTATTAAGAATATCTTATTAATATCTCCCCATGTTAACACAAAGAGGACTACTTTGTTTTATTAAAGGACTGAGTGATGTTCCATAGTATGACTCTTCAGTGATTTCTTAATATTCCATTATTAGTTTACATTCAGTTTTTAATTTTTATATGCCACACTGCAATGAAGTTAACATACATCATTATACACTCTTCCCTTTGCCAATAAAGGATATTAAATCAATATACACTTCGATATACACTTTTGCCTTTTGCACAATATGAGAAATTTCTCAAAATGGAATGGCTAAATTATAGGATTTTGTATGAGATTCCTGAGAACAGGATTAGTGCCTTTTCTTTCCTTCTAGATTCCCACATGATTCATATAATATTCTAAGATAGTAGTAGTCACTAAATGGGGTTAGAAGACTAGTTGAGTGGTTGACTATTCTAAATATAGAACTGATATTTGTAAACATTCTGAATAAAACTGATTGACACTTTCATGTTTTCCCACAACAATAGAGCACTGCCATGTTGTTCAACATCTAAAATACTTCTCCCATTTTGATTAAAAACTGAATTATCAGAAATATTTTTCTACTCACTCAAATTGTATAAAATGGAAGATAAACATGTGCATAGTCTGTGCAATTTGTAAAGAGTAAAAATGGGCAAACCGATTCCTACTTTGCAGTGTGTTTGTGAAGGTTCAATGAAAGAATGTTCTTAGTAAGCCTTGTGTAGTATTTTCCATATACGGGCACTCAGTGGCTATGATCTTTCTTCGTTATAATCACTGGAGAAAGCCTAGAGCTTATGTTTAAATGCTACATTACTATATCTTGTTTTAAGTTATAGAAATTGTTCAAAGTAGGAGAATTAGGTTATAATTATTAAAAAGGTTTTAGTGACATAAAATCTGTAGTGTCTTGGGGCCTTTAACAAAAATAAAAACACTTTTAAAGATATTTACTTATTAGCCAATATTAAAGAATTAAGAAATAAGCAGACAATATTATAAAAAATATACTTACAGTCATCAATCACTCTTGGTTTTCCTATGTCCAATCCATGAACTGAAAGTACTGTTTTATGTAACTTGAGCAATAGTGGTAAACCACATCTTTGGTGGAAGTAGCATACCTGCAAGAGTTCTAGCACTTAAAATTGCTACTCCTGGCATACATTAAAGCCAGCATGTATGTTTCATGAACTTTATCTTAATTTCCTAAGATTTCAGTCTGCAACATATTACAGTAAGCAAGGACATACACACTATTAAATTATTTAGAACTAGAAAGCAGACTTAAAACTCTGGCCCAATTTCAAACCCATTATCTTCTAAAGCACAATGTATATATTGTCCATATTAGACCAAGCACCATAGAAGTTTTGTCTACACTTTTCCTGTTTCAAATGTAAGTCTGACCTTTCACCTTTAAGTTTCTGATGCTATTTTTTCTGCATATAGTCATCACCCCCCAACCTTTTTTAAGACTGTAGTCAAATCCTACCTTCTCTACAAGGCACTCACTAATCCTTCTCCTGTACTTGGTTGGTGACGTCAATTTAGCTGACTTTCTATGGCTTTCTATGATTAAATGTGTCTCTTCCACTTCGCCATGCATCCACAGAGGCCATTCAATCCAAGTTACTGTTACTCATTCGCAGTATCCTTTGATATTTACCCTTCTAGAACCTGGTTCTAAAGATGTATTTTTTTAATTGAATTGAGCTGAGTTGAAGATAACTGTTTATTTAATCTTTAAGTATATAAGCCTCAAAATATACGGTCACTGGCTTCTACTAGCAATAGAGGTATACAAAAATAAGCCATTAAATAAACTATAACTAAATTATTAAACAAACTATTACTCTCTTCAACTTTGTTCCTAAAGCATAATTTGAAACTAAGAAAGTTTGAAGACTTGAGAGAAGTTTAGTTCATAATTATGTTCATTAAAAGTATTATTGAATCCTTGGTGTCAAGGACCATACTAAATGCAAAGTACACAGGAGTGAGAAAATGGACATTCCCAAACAACCAGAATCTCTTAATTTAGTGGAGTAAAAAAGTAAATAGATAATTATAATCCAGTGTTATGACAGAGTAAGTAGAAGGAGTTGAGATGCCCTATAGGGAAATGAAGGCATCTAAGAACTATCTAAGAAATGGTCAAGAGAATGCTGGAAATTTGCCAGCAGACAAAGCTACAGGGGAAAGCATAAGTAGACACAGTTGCCCAACCCTATGGAAAAGCACGTGCAGCATAGGAGCTGTCAGAGGATAACTCCACTCTATCTTTTTTATTTCCTTCAGCAACTACCAAAGGGTTTTCTTGAGTTCAACTAAACATTTAAACTTACAACACTAGCACGTGCCACTAAGAAAGACACAAAACAGGAACTGCAGCTTACTGGCAGCATAATACCAACCATTCCTCATCAATGTGGACACCTGCAGTATTTCATCCAGCAATCCACATAGCTCTCCAGAAGCTATTTTCTGCCCTATGTAACAACTCAAATGCCAAGAGCTAGGATCCCCATAAAATAATACAGGTGCTTTCCTAGATGGAAAGCCTCATAGCTGACAAGAGCTACTTTCTTATAACAATTCCATGGTTTACAATAACCACACGAAGAATATAACCTAAGAATAAGAGTTACCACACTCAGGGAGGCCTAATATTACTTTGCCAACCAAGGGTAATGTTTCCATAAGCAAGATTGTCTAGAAATAGACTCCACATTTTAACAGAGTCAGACGATTAACTGGTGGTCATAATTTCATATAGAAGGGGAAAGAGCTTTGTAATCCTCTACCCACACTCCCTCTGTGATTAGTCCTGGATGGCACAGTGATCCAGGTAGTGAAAACAGTATATAGAAGCCTGTGGGAAAGGAACAAATGGTATGTAAGGTGTCTAAAAGAAAGTTCATAATGACTGGAACATATTGAGGTTGGAGGAGAGTAACAGATGCTGGAGCAAAAGGCAGCAACAGAGTATATTTTGAAGGGCTATAGTTTAATGTAGAACCACCAAAAGGTTTAAAGCATGGGAATAACTTAATTTTTGCTTCCCCAGGGACAGATCTGAATTCACTGCAACTAAGGATTCACTACCTCGTGGCTTCCTGTTAGAGTCGATCTAAGAAGAGATCCAAGGGAAGAAAGAGAGGCCAGAGTATTCATCCTCCTAAATTCTTTCCTCCAAGGTTTCCTGAGGTGCTCTCTGCTCCTTGACCAGGTGCCCCTACTCCTCACTATATGATTGTCTCTGAATAGCTCACTCTCACCTGGGTTCTGATAATACCTCCCCTTGAAACCAACTCCACGCCACTCCACGCCACTATCTTTTCTGACCTCCCTTCACATACATTTGTACACAATCCTTTTATGAAGCCATTCTAGAATTCTAATTTACATGCTCCATCTATTTTCTGCTGGATCCTGTGCTGATCACAGTAGGACCTTAGGCCAGGGAACAAGTGAGTAGGTGTTAGTACTCTGCCCAAGATCCTCTTGTAAACATTTTACTATTTGTTTGCCTCTCCCCTGCTTCTGTGCGTGCTGCTTCTAACAAGAGAATTTATAACTCAGGAAATCAGTCCTCAGACTACTGGAGCTGCTTTGATAGGACATGAAAGCCAGCACAGAACATGGGTGTTTATATCTCCCCAGAGTGATCCTGAGACGATGAGTAGCTGGTGCAAGAGTATGAAAGCCCAACTCCTTTGCTCCATCTTAGGACAATTTCTGAGCTCCTGACTTTCTATCTTCCCTATTCTCCCTGTGGGGTCAACTGATACTATCCTGTACACAGGATTCAGTACAAAATAAAGACATGTGGCTACTTCTTCAAAAAGTGCTGTTAGAGGTTCTAAAATATATAATATTTCTTTTCTTCTATGAACTCTCTTGTAATGATGTTTTTATTTGCTATTTTATGTCATTAGAAGTTTTTAAAACATCTTAAAATTTTAAATCATAAGCCTGTATTGCACCATTTTTTAATTGTGCAATGACTGTTTTAATACCAATATAAAAGCAATTAACTCATATACAAAATCTCTAATTACAGAATTTGTATTTTGCAACTTGTACATGCACATGGATTTCATTGTTATCAAAACAGTGCATACACTACACAAAAGTAACAGAAGTGTTTTTTTTTTCATTCATTGATAGGCTCACATTCTATCAACACTTACTTTGCCCTACTGAGAAGGAAGGAGTAAAAAGAAAATGAACTATGGGTTGCTTTATTTCCCACTTTCCTCCTTTGTCATCATTTTCAGCATAAGCAGTCACTAACACAGGGAGGTAACACTAGTAAGAATGAATCTGATGTTTCCTTGGTTGTTTGTGTGTCTTAGAATGCCATTGACTTCTTTCTGCATTCTCAGTAAGTGCTGTTTCGAAGTGAAAGCACAGCTTCTAGGAGCTGTTGGCACCCTGAGGTACTCAGTCATAGACAACCCACTTTTGTGCTTGCTTTGAGTCTTGCTGAACTCCCACTGGCTGGGTCACCAAAATTCCATGCTCATGGGCCACTGTAAATGCTACATATGAATGGGGAGGCAAGAAATGGCTAATACATAAATTGCACTTCTGCTCATGTGTGTGCTCTATTGTTCCATCAAATTAATCACATACAAATGCAAGGATACAGTTTAAGAATTTCACGACATAGCAGAACATTATATCAAGCACCTTTCTGAGTGAAGGTCCCTGTGCAATAGCACAGGTTGCACATCCAAGTCATCTTTATATTCATTGAATTTTGCTGAAATCGGGCCCTTTTATTATTTCCCCCCTTCCTACTTCTTCTAGCTCCTTATTGGTTTCCCCTGGCAGTATTTCCTTAATAAGTAACTTGCGAATGAGTCTTTTTGTCAAGGTCTGCTTACCAATTTAACCTAAAACAGTTTTTACTGAAAGTGTTCCTGAGAAGCAAATTTAAGATGAGATTCAGGAGCTGGATCACATGTTGAGCAAATAAAATACCATCTCTCCCTTCTACCATACTGATGATGAATGGAGTGTGATAGCTTCTGGAATTCTGTGGCATTGAATTTACTAGAATGTTCACCCATGTAATTGGGACAGACAGATACAAAGAGATGCTCTGGCTTGGGCAGCATCTGTCTTGATTTAGTGCTATCATGAAAATGTGTAATTGATTGCTTTTAACTAGGCGATACTAATATCTTAAAAAAGAAAATGACAGGCTCTGTTACTTACCAGCTTAATGTTACGAAGATCAGAAATACCCCTACGGTGGAATTTAAAGGGACCCTCATGTCCTAGAGCAGGAGTCAGTGGACTCCAGACCTTAGGCCAAATCTGATCCCCTATTGTTTTTATAAATGCTAAGTAAAATAAGTCAGTCACAGAAAGAAAAATATTGCATGATCTTAGTTATATGTGAAATCTAAGGGAAAAAAGGTAAAATATGCAGACATAGAAAATAAAACAGTGGTTACCAGGGGTGGGGGGATGAGGGGAAAAATGGGGAAATGTAGGTCAAGGGATGCAAAGTAGATGTGTAGGATGAACAAGTCTAGAGATCTGATATGCAACATGAGGACTACACTTAATACAATTGTATTGCATTAGAGATTTTTGTTTAGTAGATTTTAGCTGCTTTGATCACAATAATACTGTGTGAGATCACAGACATTTTTAATATGTTAATCTTCACTATAGTGACGATATTACTGTTTATGTGTATCCCATCACATCATGTTGTAAATCTCAAATATACACAATACAATTTATTAAACAAATGATGCATTATTGTTATTATTAGCACACACCATACTTATTCATTTACCATGGCTGCATTCATACTACAACGGCAGAGTTTAAGAGTCTCAACAGAGACTGTATGGCCTGCAAAGCCTAAAATATTTATTGTCTGGCTGTGTACTGAAGAAATTTGCAAATCCCTGTCCTGGAGTCTGAGAGCAGCCTGAGCAGAAGAAAAGACATAGGACTTTGCTAGCCTGTTCTCACACTGCTGATAAAGACATCCCTGAGACCGGACAATTTATAAAGGAAAGAGGTTTAATTGACTCACAGTTCCACATGGCTGGGGAGGCACAAAATCATGTCAGAAAGCAGAGGAGCAAAGTCACATCTCACACTGTGGCAAGCAAGTGAGCTTGTGCGGGGGGACTCTCATTTATAAAACCATAAAATCTTGCAAGATTTACTCACTACCATGAGAACAGTATGGGGGAGACCACTCCCATATTCGAGATTCAATTATCTCCACCTGGTCTTGCTCTTGACATGTGGAGATTGTTACAATTCAACGTGAAATTTGGGTAGGGACACAGCCAAACCATATCAGGACTTGATTGCAAAAGCAGAACTTCACTGAAGGCTGAATTAGTTGCCCTCACCAAAATTATGGCTCTGATAGAGAAAGACTGAAACTTGGAATAGAGACATCTGGGTAAAATGAATTTAACTTCATTCAACTGCCAGATTTTCTTATTGGCTTATTATTGAACCGTATTGGCTTGCAGAAGTGATCCACTGCTTCTTGCTGGAAGGAAGAAGCAAACCCATCTCCACCTCTTCCAGAGACTATGCAGAGGCATCAATGAGTCTGGTGCCCAGTGGGACAATGCTTTTCCTCAAAATTGATCCACATCGCCCCGTGGCCCCTTGGATTAATTTCCTATGGTTGTCATAATAAAGTATCATAAACTAGGGGGCTTACATCAACAGACATTTATTCTTTTACAATTCTGAATGCTAGAAATCCAAAATCAATGTATCATTGGCAGGACCATCCTCCTTCCAAAGACACAAAGGAAGACTTCTTGCCTATTCTAGCTTCTGATTGTTACTAGCAATCCTTGGTGTTCCTTGGCTTGTAGATGCATTGCTCTAATTTCTGCCCCTGACTTCACATGACCTCCTCCCCTCTGTGTCTATGTGTCTGTCTAAATTTCCCTCTTCTTATAAGGACATCAGTCACTGAATTAGTATACACCCTAAAACAGTAATCTCATTTTAACTTGATTACATCTGCAAAGATTGTGGTTTCAAATAAGGTCACATTCACAGGTTCTGGATGGACATGAAGTTTGGGGGGAAATTATTCAACCCAGAACACCCCGACATCAATAATTAGACATCAGTCATTAAGCATGGCCCAATAGAGAAATGCTGATGCTGACCCCACTATGAAATAGAACATTTTACTTAGAGGGAGCTACAAATCTGGTTAATATACACTGGCATCAACTGATACAGAATGCTTGGGAGTAGATCTTGAAAGTGTAAACTGTGGCAAAGTGGGGAGGAGCTGGAATATAAAATTGTATAAGAGCAAGAATTGGCCAGTCATGGTGGTTCATGCCTGTAATCCCAGCACTTTGGGAGGCTGAGGTGGGCAGGTTGCTTGAGGCCAGGAATTCGAGACCAGTCTGACTTGCATGGCAAAACCCCTTCTCTACTAAAAACACAAAAAATTAGCCAGGTGTGGTGGCACACACCTTTAGTCCCAGCTGCTTGACAGGCTGAGGCAAAAGAATCATTTGAACCAGGGAGGCAGAGGTTGTAGTAAACTGAGATTGCACCACTGTACTCCAGCCTGGATGACAGAGTGAGACTCTGTCTCAAAAAAAAAAAAAGTAGGTTTTGTTGATATGGGGGCATTTTCCTCATGACTAAAGATTTAATTCCCTGACAAGAGTCCCTAGAGAAAATATTAATACACTGCTGGATTGGCTCTTTGAAGTCTTAAAAAAACTGATACTACATGTTAAATGATACAGAAATAGCAGAACTGCCTATATAGAATAGGGGGAGAGATCAACTTCAGAAAATGAGCATGCTGGAATGGATTTACTGCATAAGATCCAAGAATCCACCAGATGACTACATTCCTTAGAAAGCCAGAGTACGCAGTTTACACAGGGCAAAAATGAAAGTGATAATGAGGGAGTCATCAACATTATTCAGAAGATCAGTTGTATACACCGGGACTGATTATTAAAGATGCTGTTATATATAACTAGGTTCCCTGGCACCAATAAGTATGACAGGATTCGAAATAGCAAGGCGAGATAACAGCATTTATCCACCAAAGTGAACTTACCACCATAGCCAGATCCAATGGCAACTAGGGGCGTTGACCTGCCAACACCTATGGTAATGTCTATTGACTATGGTGTTACTAGCGGCAAGACAAATGAGCAGCCAGCTTGAGATACATGATAAAAAGAGGTCCAGAATGGATGATGTTAGCTGCCTCAATTGAAATTTATAATCAGTTTTCTAGTTTCCAGACATGATCCTGTTCGTTTATGTATATATAACTGTTCGTATGTGTATGTATATAGAGAGAGACAGGATCTCCCTATATCGCCCAGGCTGGTCTCAAACTCTTGAGCTCAAGCTGTCCACCCCCTTCAGCCTCACAAAGTGCTTGGATTACAGGCACGAGCTATTGTACCTGAACTTTGACATGAGCCAGTTCTCATACCCAGACATATCAATTGAAAATATGTCTTCTTGTGGAATGACCCTGCAACTCAACAGCAAGTAGATATAGCTGTTTTGTTCACCTGTTTTTGAGATAGGGTCTCATACTGTCATCCAGGCTATAGTGCAGTGGCGCAATCACAGCTCATTACAGCCTTGAACTCTTGGGATCAGGGAATTCTCCCACCTCAGCCTTTCAAGTAGCTGGAACCACAGATATACACCACCAAGACCAGGTAATTTATTTATTTTTTGGAGATACAGGGTTTCCTTACGTTGCCCAGGCTGATCTCAAACTCCTGATCTCAAGCAATCCTCCCTCCTTAGCTTCCTCAAGTGCTGAGATAGCAAGTATATGTAGGTTTGATTAACTCTTTCCTTCCCTAAAAGGATCTATGGACATTTGCTTGTGTAATAATACACTGGAGAAAGAAAAGTATCCAGTTCTTTGAGGTTTGTTGGATACGTAGTCCAACTGATGCTGATATCCAGGGACCCAAAAGCACCACCACAGCCCACTATTGCAATAAGGGTAGAGGGAAGACATGTAACAAATGAAGTCCTGCCCCAGGGTTATCTAGCTATGGATACAGTATATCCATGCCCTACCAGTTGCCAATCAGTTCCTAAATGCATAATTGGAATGAGTATACTTAGCAGGTACCAAGACCCTCACATTGATTCCTTGACATATGGAATAAAAACCTCCACAGAAAACTCAAGAAGAAACCCCTGAAACTTCCCATTTATCAAAGTTCTTCAGACTAATTAATTCCACATCCTGTTTGGAATAGCAGAGGTTAGTTTTACTCCTAAAGACTTAAACGAGGCAAGGGTGTTGGTTCCCACTCTATCACCATTTAATTCGCCAATCTAGACTCTGCAAAAAACAAAAGAATATTAGTGAAGTATAGTAGATTGTTCAAGTAGTATCCACAATCACAGCTGTTATTCTGGGTGTGGCATCTTTACTAAAACAGACCAACTATGCCTCCAGTTCATGGTATGTGAATTTTGATCCAGGTCCATATGTAATTTCCAGTATTCATCAGGAAGGAGCATCTGAGGCAGTTTACATCCATCTAGGACAGGCAGCAGTGTATATTCACAGTCTTGCTCTAGAGATATACTAACTTGCCTGCTCTCTGTCATTATAAATCTAAAGACAGTTAGCTCATTTGAACATTCCACCATACTGGAATGATGGCACTAAGTTAATAGACCTGATAAGCAAAAAAGTACTCTGGATAGTTAGCTAAGATGGTGGAAGGTAATCAAAGACTGGGGTATTGGTGAAGTTTTAAAAGTCCAGTGGTTTAGGGAATGCCAACATCTCTTGCAAGATAAAGAGTTATTGCACCTTGCACTTCCATCCCTAAAATGAAGAAAATGAATGAATACAGCAGAATTTGCTAGACCTCTTTTGGTTTTAAAGGCAATATGTACTATATTTGGGAGTTTGGTTCTGACTCATTTATGGTTCTTACCTAAAAGGTTCCCAGTTTTCAGTGGACCCCAGAATAAGGCAAAGAAAAGTACTCCATATCTGAGTCCAACCACTCTCTTCAGAATTCTGAGAGATTTCCTAGTGATAAAAGAGCAATACATACATTATATGCCTTTTCTTTTCTCCCAAAATAGAAAACAAACCCTCTACTGTTTTCTATTCAAAACCCTCAAATACTCCATAAACAGCAAGTGCATAATCCATAGTGATCAATGAACTTACCTCCACCCTGGCTTCATCACATTACAAACTTCTGGCAGAAAGTAATTTTAGAAGGGACCAAGGTCAGTAATGAAAATGAAGAGATGCTTACATGACTGACTTTGTTATATAAAGATAATTTTTTTTAATGAGAAAAAGAGAAAAATGTCTTCATTACAAAGGCAAATATAAAGGGGTCAAGTTACTTTCTACTTTTCTTCTTCATTGTTCATGACTCTGCTCCCATCTATTAATGTAAAAGAGTCACATATTCTTCAAAGATTTTCCAAGGTATGTAAATTCTAAAAAATGTTTAGTGTTTAAAATCAAGTGTTTTCAAGTAACTAATATAATAAAATGTGATCTATATATTACATAAATCAAAACACAGCTTAATTAAAAAATCCACATTCATATAGTTAATTTCCCATTGGTAAAGTATTTTCACATATATCATCAATAAGTGCCTAATATATCTATAAATGAGAAATGAGTAAATATTTTTATTCCTTTGGAGATGAAACCACTAAGTACAGAGATTTTATGCAAAGCCTCAAATAATTTAAATTAAAGTAAAGCTGTCTCCTGATATACTTTATAAAAGTATATTAGGCTAAACTGGTATACCATACAAAATAAGAATTTCTATTCTAATTTATTTGGACATTTTTAAAGCATTTATGAGTGTTTATTTTTTAATATATGTCAAGATGTAGGGGTCTGGGGATTTAGAAAGGAGTAAGTAGTAGGCTCTGGCCTTAAGGACACATACATATACACACATTTACACATGTATATACAAGGAATTATAACACTACTATATGCTCCTGATATAAGCAAAGTATTAAGACACCAAACACAAAGTATTGACTTATTCTGAATGATGCTATATAAGATCTTAAAGAAAAGGTAATATATTTGATGAAATAAGGAAAAGAGTTTGGAAAGATGAGTTCTAGGTGCAAGGAGAGGAAAGTGAAGAAGCGGAGAGAAATTCAGAGAGGCATGAAAGCTTAGAGCATTTCAGTGGAAGAGAAGAAGACATTTAAAAAAAGAAAGAAAGAAATGAGTTGTGAAGAGTGGTGGGCAATGATCTAGGTTTGTATTTTCTTAGAACACTAATTTTACTATAAATACTAGAAAGCAAAATGCCCATAAGATAAACATAAGACCTATCACATTCTTGAATTTTTAAAGTCTATCAAATGATATGACAAATTTTGAAATAGGAAGAAGAAATATTTTTGACAAATTAACATGATACTTAAGTGTGTATTTTGTTTAATGGCATTTTTGCATTACATTTCATGTATTACATTTGTTTTTTAATCTATGCATTTTATTACTTAGGGGATGAACATTTATATGAACAGCATCAATTTTCCTAAAATGCTAGTAGCAGCAGTCAGCATTTAATACTACTCTAAACAATCATTTTTATAACCTCTCTTTAGGGAACTACATTTTAGGAAGAGAAAAACTGGGGGAAAATAAAAGTAAAGATGAGTATGGAGAAGTGAAAACTAGTGAGAAATTGCCTGGCTAATATCAATCACTTTCTAGTAGCAAAGTTTACGTGCAACTAGACATTAATCATCCCTTTTATTTAAAGTACCTTTTAAGAAGCTGTATGAGAGCAAGGAGCTTACTACTAAACTACAAATTTGACACTCCCATAGAATATAAGAATTTTCACCTCACTACCCATACATAATAGCAACAATACAATATCTGTAAACAACCTTTGTAAGCTGTAAAGTTCTTTTCATATTCAACAATAATAATACTTGCTTACTGAATAATTAAGATAATTAATTTTGAATAATTAAACAGGAATGATCCAATAAAAATGATTAAGGGTATTCCAAGTGCTTATCCTGTGTCAAGCACTGTGATAAATGCTCTGTATGCATTCTCTTATTTAGTTATTTCAACCGCTCATGGGAAGTAAGTGGTTTCCTAAATTTACAAGTGAGGCAACTAACCTATAAAGACAATCTGAGCTGACCAAGGAAATAAAGGAAAGTAGGATAGAGACAGTAATACACAGATAGCACAAAGAAGACCTGAATAGAAGCAGTACCAATATCAAGACCCAGATGACAACCATAAGAATCAAACAACTATAACAAAAACAAATAACTCAATATATAAATGGACAAAGCTTTGAAGATACATTTCACCAAGAATATGTGGTTGACAGAAGGCAGGTGCAAACATACTGAGCATCAGTAATCACTATGGAGATGCAAATTAAAAACACATGGAAACACCAGTACACATTCATTAGAAATTTTTAAATTTTAATTAAAATTAAAAGGCTGACAATACCATGTGTAAGCAAAAAATGTTAAGAAACTTGGACTCTTACACTCTGCTGATGGGAATGTAAAATGGCATAATCACGTTGGAAAACAGTCTGGAAATTTCTTTAAAAATTAAACATATACCTATCATGTGATCCAGCTTTTCCTACAAGGTATTTTACCAAGAGAAATGAGAGCATCTGACCACAGAAAGACTTGTACAGGAATGTCTATAACAGCTTCATTTTAATAGACAAAAACTATAACAACCAAAATGTCCATTGTCAGATGAAAGGATAAACAAATTGTGAAATATCCATACAATAGAATACTACTCAGCAATAAAAGGAACTACTGAAACAAGTTACAGTATGGATGGATCCTAAAATAATATGCTGAGTAAAAGAAAGTAGGTAAAAAGGAGTACATGAAATGTTGACCCTATTTATATGAAATATGCACAGCTGCAGTTTATTGTATGTCAATTATATCTCTCTATATAAAGCTGTTTTATATGTCTATATTCACTTTTGTGTGTCTATAATACATATTTTTCATTTTTTTTTTAATTTCTGGGCATTACCATCAACATTTTAAACAATGGTAATCTCCAGGCAGAAGACGAATTAGGAATGTTTTGAATTTTCTTCTGTGAGCTCATCCTTAACTTTTCAGTACCCTACAACAATCGTATAAATATTATCTTAACACTAAATACTATTTAAAGTTTAATTTTAAAGAGCCATTTTTAAAAGGATATGATCTCTGCATTAACAGAAGATGGGAAAGTAACTTATTTTGAGTTCAGTTTATTCCTCCTAGGGTTTCTATGGTATCCCATTTCTTTACAATGGAGATACATTTTATGTTTAAAAATAAATCATGCATGTATTTTAAAAGAAACAGAGTCTTAAAAATTTGTCCACTATGCTGACAATTGTTTCCATACTTAAAAGTTAAATAACCAGTTAACTTATGTACACCTGCTTTGGATGTGGATCTTGACTCTCACAGGTAAGCTGAGTTTTGGTCCACCCTTTTCACTGCGTTGCCCGCCCAGCCCTTGGTCCTTATGAAAAGGTCAGAGAAGAAGGGGGAGTACAGCTTGGTCCCTTCTTTGGCAAGTCCCAGTGCCTACTCTCCTGGCAGCCTTTTAAACGCAGGTGAAATAAGTGACAAACGCCAAAGAGCAGAAATCTCGCGTCGACGGCGGGGGCGAACGCTCATGGAATCGGGACGGGGCAGCCGCGCTGGTCTCCCTCTAGGCCGGGCCCCACGCGGGTCCCCAGCGCCCCAGTGGCCTTCCCTGGCGCCCTCCGCGTGGAATCCCGCGCCTCTGGAAGAGAAGGGTCCTGTGATGCAGTCGTCGTTGCCTAGGCCCGCGTTCTGATTCAGACCCGAGGCCCCCAGCCCTTGACCGCGCTTTGAGAGGGCCGGGCGTCAGTTTCCCACTTCCAGAAGGCGGTGCCATGCTGTCCTGTTTCAGACTCCTCTCCAGGCACGTCAGCTCTTCGCCGGCGTCTCTGCGCTTCGTGCGCCGGGGCTTCGCGCTCCGGCTGCGTTGGACCCCGGGGCGGCCCTCGGACGCCTGGCCGATCGCCCCCTGCCGCCCACTGGCAGCAGCCGCCTCTTCCCGCGGCCCTACCGGGCCCACCGCCGACCCCTCTCGGGTGCGCCAGAATTTCCACCCTGACTCGGAGGCTGCCATCAACCGCCAGATCAACCTCGAGCTCCATGCGTCCTACGTGTACTTGTCCATGGCCTATTACTTCTCCCGGGATGATGTGGCCTTGAACAACTTCGCCAGGTATTTCCTTCTCCAGTCCCGGGAGGAGGCTGAGCACGCAGAGAAGCTGATGAGGCTGCAGAACCAGCGAGGAGGCCGGATCTGCCTGCAGGACATTAAGAAGCCAGACCAGGACGACTGGGAAAGCGGGCTGCATGCCATGGAGTGTGCTCTGAGCTTGGAAAAGAATGTGAACCAGTCGTTGCTGGAATTGCACACTCTGGCCTCAGACAAAGGTGACCCCCATTTGTGCGACTTCCTGGAGACCTATTACCTGAATGAGCAGGTGAAGTCTATCAAAGAACTAGGTGACCACGTGCACAACTTAGTGAAGATGGGGGCCCCGGATGCTGGCCTGGTGGAGTACCTTTTTGATAAACATACCCTTGGAAATGAAAACAAGCAGAACTAAGCCCGGGGCTGCCTTCCTCCCAGGCCAGTAAGTCCCAAGACCAGAGTCAGATGTCTCCTGCTTTCTTGTCCTTAAAATCACCTCCATCTTTACATTTTTTCTGTTATACTACTCCTCCAATAAAGGGACTTTTAGAAAAAAATGTTTTGCCCATGTTTAATAAAGGCTTTTTGTAAGCACCAAGATACTTATTTTCCCAGCCTCAAAGCCCAAGTAACTATTGTATGCAAAGGATTCCAAAAAGCTACTGAAAGAGGGTGCAAACTAACTTTCTCCAGTTGCTAAGTATAATCAGAACATGATCCTACACTTAAATTCCATGATTTTTAATTCAACAAGTGCCTGCTATTTTCAATACCTTATGCAAAACGCTAAAGTGGGAAAATGGATAAAAATACACAAATAACTGTAAGTGAAGAATATTTAGTACTGTGAAAATCAAACATGCAACATGCTATGACAGCTTTGGCTTTTCCCTGTGTGTTCCAAGAAGCAGTACTGTCTGGAGATTGTTTTTTAAAAGAATTCATAGTCAAATTTGGGATAAACTATGTAAGTTATCAGTGCTGCCCCTGGAAAATCACAGCATGTATTAACATTTTAAGGGCTCTGGGAAGTTTTGCGATTAAAAATAAGTATAAATGCTTGAATTATTTTTGTTTAGCTCAGTGTTTTCCAAACATGCAATCTCTGTGTTTTGTTCTTTTAATGTTGGTAATATAACAAAGCAGATCTGATTCCACACTCTATATCCTTCACCACTGAGTCTCTCTTTTAACCTACCAAGAAGAGTGAAAACACTGCATAAAACACCTTTCTATAGTCTTTAAAATGTAGAGAAAAGAACATGGGAGTTTTGAAAAAGTCAAGAAGGGATCCAGATTAAAGAAGGCATCTAGCCAGGTAGATGTTTTCTTTAGGCATGAAGTGAGGAGTGGGAGAGTCCAGCACTGGAGTAGACTAGAACACGGAGGGGTGACTGGAAACATGGGCAAGGGCAGAGTATAGAGGGGAGAAGGGTTTGGGCTTAATTCAGTGCACAAAGGCAAGGCCTTCAAAGGCTCTTAACTAAAGAAAACTGTGCTCAAAGTTAAGCAATCAGAAGCTTAGTCTGGTTATACAGAATAAGAATCTGAAAACAATGTAAATCTCTCTGGAGAAAAGGTCAAGGTCAAGATCCTTATATAGCCCACGAGGTGCTTTGTGATATAAGACCCTAAAATCTCTTTGACCTGATATTTCTATATATACTCTGTGTGTGTGTGTGTGTGTGTGTGTGTGTGTGTGTGTGTGTGTGGTGGTAAGATTATAATATCATATGCTATGCATACAATAACATATACTATATACAATATACATAATATGTACTATATACAATATACACATACTAATGTATATATGTATATAACATAACACTGTGTGTATATTGTTTGTATACACACGTATACTGTGTATTGTATGAACGATATGTACATTGTATATATACTGACCTCACTATTCACATGTATATGAATATATGAATAGGACACCTTTGTGATCTTACCATTCATATAGATATCTGAATAGTTATGTCAAAGAGGTATCATTATAACTCTTTCTCCAGGCCTTTCTCTCTTTCTCCCCACTCCCTCTCTCTCAACCTCTCTCAATATCGAGGGCACCTGTGTTGTTTCTCTATATTGAGAGAGAGAAGAGAGAAAGAGAGAGCAGGAGAGAGCATGTTTTCTGCTCACTTTACTCCCATCACATTTGTCCCCAGGACCTCAGGCTGTTACCTCTGTAAGAACACTTTGCCCCCAAACATGAACGTGGTTTTCATTCTAACTTCCTTTGGATTTCTGATTAAGTGTCATTGTACATAGAGACTTCACCGATTATTGGTCTAAATTTGTGGCTACATTTCCCATCACTCTCTATCCTCTTATTTGATCTGCTTCTTCTCCATAGCACCACCACTGGATGTCTTTTTTATTTGCTTGTTCCCTTCTCTCACTAGAGTGTAAGCTCTGCAGGGTCTTTGTTTTCGTCACTACTGTTTTCATAGCTTTAGAGTAGTAGCTATCTCTTAGTAGGTTCATGATGAATATAAATGAATGAGTGAGTGAGTGAATGATATCCAGAAACCAGTTGGAAGTGCTGATATGGGTCTTTCAAAAAGTATCAGAGAAGTGAATTTGAAATTTACTCATATAAAGTTGATAAGTAAAACTGTGAAAAAGCTGAACTGACAAAAGAAACAGAAAAAAGAGAAACAGAGCAGAGGTACCAAAATACAGAAATGTAGAAAGTTGGAAAAGCTTAGATTTAGGGGAGATTCAATAAAGAACTCATGAAAGGATACAGAAAAAGGAATACTGGACTTGCAAGCCGTGAGACAAGAGAACTTCTAATGCTGCGGAGTCAAATTCGGTTATGGATTCATCAGAGTTGGCCATCATAAGTCATTAGTTATTTTAGAAGAGGGACTTCATGAGCGGTGGTAAAATAAATGAGGTGGAGAACATGTAATTCTCCTCTGAGTTTATTTTTTTTTAATTGAAGGGGCAAGAGGGTAAGGATGGCTATGCACATTGTTAGGCTAAGGAAGTAAGGCAGCAAAATGGAGAGACGTGAGAGGCAAGTGATAGAACAAGTTTCCGTGGAGGAACAGAGCACAAGATAAAGACTGCAGGTGCAACCTGGAAGAATATGTTACCCCAAATTAGCTTGTACAAAAGAGGGAAGAATTGACAAGTTTTTCAATGAGAAGAGATCGCATTGAGGGTGCTTACATGGTGTGAACTCAAACTTTATTACAGTATCAAATGAGATAATTGACTGAGATATGACTATCTCTATACAGAAATATTTTAATTTTATTTATCAGGTCTTATTATAAAAATAAGCTAATATAAGTTATTTTACAGATAGGAAATAAGCCTTTCCCCTATGTCTAAAATTTAAACTAAATACAGAAGCTTTCATGATTTAAAAGATATGTGCCTGGAATTGAGCAAAATGGAGGGTGTATTTCTAAACAGAACCCTAGCGTATGAAAAAAATGACTACAAACACCTAAATATTAGGATAGATTGTATGACTTTTGAACATAAATACCAGTAATACCAAGATCCAAGGCCTTCAGACTTGCAGAAAAAGATATAGTATATTCCCCTAACACTAGTAATTCTTGAAAATCATCAACCTTCATATTCGATTGTTAATCAGGTTTTGTGTAAATCATTTAAAGGGTAGAAGTTCCTTGGAGAAGCCCTTAAAATGCATGCCAACATCTCCAAGAACAAAGAGTGTGGGGTGTGTGTGTGTGTGTGTGTGACTTGACTTTTCAAAATTTTGAACTTGAACTTCAAGCTTTCTGCACTTGGATAAAAGGCAAGAGAAAGCATTCAGCACCTCCAATGCAACAAAGTGAGAAGAATGCATGATGGAGAAAAAGGCTCCCTCACAAGACACTTCTCCACTCCCTCCAAAACTGCACCAAGAGATGTATTCAGAAAACAGCCGTCTGGGAAACATGCACAATTGCTAAGCAGAACTGACAAGTGTATTATCTTTGCTTACAACAGGCTGTTAGCATAAACTGTCAAGCAGTGCTCAGGTAATAAAATCAGAAAAGTGCATAGGGTTTGGGGTGTGTTTTTTAGCTTTCCTAACTTCATATTTCTATTGTGCATGACTAAGACATTTAATAGGTAGATTTGTTAATGAAGGAATAAATGAACAAATGTATCTGTACATACATAAATGCATATATACTGAGGGTCAGATGGAATTCCAACGCCAAGCAAGAAGAGGGACTGCCTGGCAATTCTAGAGAACAGAAACAGACATGCACTCTGCACTCAGGGTTGGGCTTCTTCCAAGCAAGCTGGCCAATTTCCCAGTACAGATGGTGGCCAAACATTCTCCTGAGAAAGATATCTAATGCTTTTGAAAATACCTTAGTTTCTCTCAAATGCCCTAAGCACCATATTTTCACAGACCGAAATAGCAAAAAGAATTTCCAATGCTATAAAAGGACTGCTAGACTACTGAATTGCCATTGCACGACCTATACACAGATCAAAGGCAATGTAATCTAGTCAGTAATAGCCTGCCCTCAAGAAGACAGAATACCTACACAAAAATAGCTACTCCACTACATACTGACTGTATGATTTTGGGAAAAGAAGTTCAACTGCTGGGGAGATTTGCTTCAACCCGGGAGGCAGAGGTTGTGGTGAGTTGAGATGCACCACTGCACTCAAGCCTGGCAACAGTGAGACTCTGTCTCAAAACAAAACAAAACAAAACAAAACAAAAAGAAGTTAAACTTCTGGAGACCAATTTTTTCCACTAGATAATAATCTACCTCAAAGTTTATGGTGGGGATTAAATGAGATAATACATAAACAGTTCACACATTAACCTGGTGCCTAGAAAATACTCAATAAATATTAGCCGCTTAGAATTTGTGTTTTAAAGGGAAAGAAAGTGATGTGAATGTGTTTGTGATTTTTTTTGCTTGTATACGCATAAACTCTCTCTGGAAAGATAATGTCAGTTATCCTTAATGAAAAGAATGGTAGTCAGGAAAGAGAGCACAGTAAGACTTTTTCGTCGTATAGCCTTTAGTACCTCCTGAAATGTTAACCATTTGACTTTATTACCTACTCAAAAAGAGTAAAATTTAAATATTGCAAATAAATTAAAAACTGCTATTCGTTTTTCTTACTTCTAAACAGCATACATATACTGCACTTCACTATAATATATTCCAACACTAAATTTAGAAGTAATCCAAATAGCAAGTTGGAAGAGTAATTGGAAGAGGACTCCCTTTTAATCCAGCCTAAGGCATTTCCCAACAACATTTTTGTTTGTTTATTTTGCTCTCCCTTTAGCCATTGATTAAACTACAGGCAGTCCTCACTTTGCATTGTTCCAATATGCATAATTTTAATTACTACAGTTTAGTTTTGTAACAGCAATACTCCAATAACACACACAGTTCACATTTCAGCTACCACAGTATATTTACTGAGAATTAATTGCATAAAGAACCAATTTGCTGCTAGCTCTTTAGTGCACAATTCAGCATATAACTACCAGATGCAGGTCATGATCAAGTACTAATCATGTCACTTCTTTCAAGGTCTGGCTGAGATTGGTCATCATGCATCTGTTACAAGGTTTATCCCTAGACTGTAAAGTGTGTAGTTGTCTCCTTGTTTCCCAGTAATAAACCCAGGTAACATTTTATAAAAATGGATAATCCAAGGAGAGAATTGGTCAGAAGAAGTAAGTGCAGCAAATAAATAAAGAGAAATCATGCAGGAAGTGAAATAAAGTATTATTAGAACTTACCTAAATGAGCAGTTATGACAAAAAGGATGAAAGATATCCGAAAGAGGTGATGCCAGCAAAAAACTTCACATTAACAAAACTCCTGGAGATATTTTACATTTGAAGTACAAAAAATAAAATTTTGGAAATGGAATCAGATTTAGAAAGGAATATGACAATTTTCCAAGGCATAAAAAAGATGTTGGCTCCATGTGCTAAGTTATAAGAAGAAAAGCAGAAAAGCACTGTTCAAACTACTCTTATTAATTTTTTCAAAGAAACGAACACTAATTTTTAATGTTTCGACTGTTTTAATTACAGTGTACTAAAAAAATATTGCTTCTACTTTTTTTTCATTTTCCTTTACATTTATTCCCAAAAGTAAGAGAGTGTTTAGTGTTTTGATCAAAAAAAAAAATTTTTAAGGCTACATAGAAATCATGATTTTTTTCCGTTGATTATTAAGCTCACTTTGCATGGTTCCAATTTGCAAAGCAAAGCTAAATGTAGTCATGCTTCTCTTCCACCAGATAATATGAACTTTATGCTTAATCTTAAAGAATGTGATTTATGAACCCAATTATTATCATTAATGGAATATAATGTCAAATCTGTAATGATTAGATCTATTTTCAAAATTGAAACCAAAAATGTTACAAATGTCAGCAGTACTTGAGTTCAGTTTCTTGGTTTTTAGTATTTTATTTTCACATATGAAGTACATATATAACTGGATTCATATGGTCAAATAAAAAAGTAGTTATCATCACTTAAGCACAGCCACACAAAATAATTGATGGCATTTTATTTTTTCCTCTGTGTATGAGTTCAGGAGAGTCTATTCCATCACTGAAACAGAACAATACTTCGACAGACCTGTTTCCAATATTTTCTTTACAGACACATGCAAAATGTGTTTGAGGAATAACTTGACTATTTTAGGGTGAACTACTGTATATTATTACTGGCTACTCTGTATTTTAAATACTTAGACATTACAGATTGTATTAGTAATCTTGAAAGAGCAAAGGACATACATCGTTTGGATAACAAGAGGGATAATTATAAAGAAGGAAACATGAGCAAGATAGAAATAAATGGAAACCAGAACTAAAAATTTCAATGTCACCAATGAATTTTAGTGACATAAAACTTCTAACTGATAGCATGCCACTCCCATTCATTGCTAACTGCACACAGACTGCATCCAAAGGAGGGGGCAGTTAGAAAGAAGTAAGGTGCTGTGTGAACCTGGGAAGGAAACTTGAGGGTGGAAATCTCTGAAGATGTAGTGACTGAGTAAGAAGAGAAGATTAGTTTATTTTGTAACACAGGGAAACTGATCAAGCATAGATTATATGGTCATTGCAATAAATGAAAATTTGAGAGAAGAGTTAGTGGCACTATGGAGAAAAGCTATTAACTGTCAAAAGAAAAAAGGATTTTTTTTTTTTTCACAAAATGCCTCTACTTTAGTCAGAAACCTGATAATCAGGCTTAACCATTTTCTTTCCCTTCCATGTGCAAATAGTTGCCAAGGTCTGGAGATTTTTACCTTCTGACTATCACTAGATTGTGTCTGTACTCTGCATGTTTTCCACTAACACAGCTACCATGACTGCTCTCCCAGACACCCAGATCACTGCCAAAGTCTCTTGTCTTCCCACACCTATTCTGCCTCCGTCTGCTCTCCAGACCCACTCTCTGCTCTTCTCCACCTCCCCCCATGCTTCCAGATGCTGACCTGCAAGAACACATTAATGTGGCTCCATCAAGGTATTTCTTCCCTCAGCTCTTTCTGTTCAGTGTCGCTGCAGGTTTGCAGCAACCCTCTGCAGAAGCGATACCTTCCGTAAGGCAGCTCCCTCTACTTAGCCCCTTTGTCTTGGAGTTCTAACAAGCCCCGGTAATTCTTCCTGCATTAGGCCTAGGGAGGAATTATCCAACTCTTGGTCTCCTCTCCTCCACAACTTTTGTAAATAGCTGCTTTGTTTTATCTCTTCAAATAATCCCACTTGACTGTGTCATGTGTTTCCTGTCAGTACTGGGACGATGGCCTTGTCCCTGCTCGTTCTCCGGCCACATCTCTTAATAGTCTTCATCCTAATCCACATTGCTTATCGTCTCAACTGCAACTCGTTTAACTACTTACAGTCCTGACTGTGCCCTTATTACATTCCAGTTGTCTTCCTTGCTATTCACCGGCCCTATCAGCCACCCTATAATTCAGAAATTTCCTCTTTCCAGAAGCTTTGATATCCTCAACTTACCATCTTCTGGTTTGTGTTTGGGTAGTCAATTTAGCTCCCAGAGCACTGTATCCATCCATACCACAATGCTTATCACTCTATGATTGCCTCTTATTTGTCTGTCTATCTTACAGGCTCTGAATCACCATCTTTAGTTTCTAGTCCCCAGGGCCTAATAAACTGTCTGATGCATGATAGCTATTCAATAAATGAATCAAACTGTAAAGCTAAAGTGTAATCTAACTAAAGTAGTTCAGAGCTATTTTGTAATCTAGCTAAAGTAGTTCAGAGCTATTTTGTAATACACTGAGGCATAGTATATTATAAACAGGCTTACCTATTTACCACAACCAGTTTCTTCTTCCAATACAGCTCTTAGTAAGAACACAGTTGCCATAGCCAAAATACTGCACCTAGTGTATAGACTGATGTAACTGCCTCCACCAGCCATTTATCCTTCCAAAAATAAAACCTTTAAGCATCTCAATTCTCCTTTACTGAGCATTTTATTTCTTCAGTATCGTCAAAGAAAATACAGTACATTAAAAGTAAGGATGACCCAGAAAACTGGGTTGAGAAAGGTTTCAGAAGGAGGTTTATTCAGGGAAAACATTATGAATTTTTCATAGTATTCTTACTCCCATAACCTTTGTAGTGAGAGTAACATTTACCATTTGTTTACATTCTTTATTAAAATTATTTTTTTCTTTTCTTTTATGGCCACCTCTTCCTCTCTTCTCCCCCATTTCAACCACATTATTCTGCACTCAGTTCTTTAGAGGACACTATGGTATTCCAACTAGATTTCCTTACCTTTTTCAGGACCAAAGTACTTATTCCTCAGCTTCTGGGAATGCTGACGGTTGATGTCTCACAGGCAAACCCTTCCTTCTAAGTCTCACCCTCAGCTGAAGAGAGCTGCAGGTATGACATCATACCTCCTCCCAAGGGCAGTCCACAGCCAATGACTAGTCAATGCTGGGGGCTGGAAGGGGAAACATACAGAGAATGTGAGGGAACAAAGCTCCCTTGCTCCTATTTGGAAAAACCATGCAGGGATATTCTAGCTTCAGAGGGCCTTGTGGGACTGGTCTTTGTTGAGACTTCATCACAGCCCTACCCCTCCCTAAGCTTGATTGACCTTCCTACATTTCCCTTCAATGGTTGATACAAGGAGGACTCCCCCATTCACTCCTTGAATGCTGATCTCTCATAATCTACTTTCCAGGGAGTCTGACTGTGACAGTCTTCAACAAGGAGCCCCTGTAAAAATAATAATAATAATAATGAATGCTTCCATTCTTCCTTTTGTAATAGTTTAATCACAAACAAAGGTATATACATGAATAAAGTTATTATAAATATATAAGATTTTGGTTTGTGTTAATGGGATCTTATACATTTCTTAGTTTTACCATTCAATAGCAACACAACTAATACCACTTTATAATTTTAGCTTAGTATTTGAGTGGCTATATAATACTCCATGATGTTGACATATCATAACGTATTCATTCATCTTATGCTGGGCATTCATCTTGATTACTGTTTTGTTTTGTATTTGTTATAGCCCCCATAAACAATGCTGGAATAAATATCATTGTATATATGCCCCTATGGACTGATACTTTCATTTCTGTAGGTTTCCATAAATAATAATAGTTTCAAAAATATGTATATTTTATTTTCATAGATATTGGCAGATTTATTTCTAAAATTCTGTAATATTCACATGTACCATTAATGCAGAGAATCACTTATGAAACAATTCTATATAAGTCATTTTGATATACTTATTTTTTGTCCTCTGACATAGACAAGTAATTTTATACAAACTTTCTTTTTCAGGATGAAAGTCTAGAGAGTTCCCCAAAATTCTTTCAGCAATGATTTTATTTGGATATAACCCCCAAATCACAGGAAACAAAAGCAGAACTAGACAAATGGGACTACACAGACTATAAAGCTTCTGCACAGCCAAGAAAAGAGTCAACAGAGCAAACAGGCAACCTACAGAATGGGATAGCATATTTGTAATCATACATGCAAGAGGTTAGTATTCAAAATATCTAAGGAACTCAAACAACACAACTGTAAGAAAATAAATAACCCAGTTTCTGTTTTTTGCACAGAAACATTGGGAAAAATGGCTAGCAAGTTTTCCCAACACCATTTATTAAACAGGGAATCCT